>CM056378.1:62097463-62396722 GCA_029718625.1 Synaphobranchus kaupii
ATTTAAGTTTTAAAACGCATATAAATAAAGTGACCAAGACAGCATTCTTCCATTTGAGAAATATTTCTAAAGTTCAGCCGTTTTTAATCCAACAGGATGCTGAGAAGCTGGTACATGCTTTTATTTTTAGCAGGCTTGACTATTATAATGCCCTTTTAACTGGTCTTCCAAAAAAGTCAATTGAAAAACTACAGCTTATTCAAAATTCTGCAGCTAGACTTTTAACTAAAACAAGGAAGAGAGAGCATATAACACCTGTTTTATTTTCACTGCACTGGCTTCCAGTATCTTTTAGAATTGATTTTAAAGTCCTTTTATTTGTATACAAAGCATTAAATGGCTCAGCACCCTCGTACATTACAGACCTCCTGTCTTTTTATGTTCCAACTCGAGCTCTCAGATCTGCCACAGTCAACCTCCTCAATGTACCTCTTGTACTTCATAAAAAAAGCGGTGAGAGTGCCTTTAGCTACTACGCCCCAAAACTTTGGAACACTCTCCTGCAGGACATTAGGATGGCAGACTCGTCGGCACTTTTAAAAAACAGCTCAAAACATACCATTTTAAACAAGCTTTTAAAGTGATACTGCAGTCAAAAACCGACTTTTCCCATTGAAAACCTATGTTTTGAGTTAGATTATGATAATACACAACTGTTTATGTCCGAAAATTTAATGTTTAGTCAAAATGGTTTTATCTGAGTTTTTGTGTAGACTTACCAATATGCTGGCTTCCGGGGATTCGTGACGTCACGAGATCCTTAACATAAAAATGGGTGGACTTGAGGTGGTCCTAGGGGTGGGTCTTGGCTGGGCACGTGGTATAAAAGCAGAGAACGACGATTTTTTTTTTTCCTTCTGAGACTGAGACCGTTGTACTGCTAGTTAGCTAGTTCAAGTTCAAATGCGAATTGCTTTGTATTATTGCTAACGTTAATATTACGACTTATATCGAGCTACAGTTATTCATATACGACGTTTTACTACTTGGTATCTTTAGCTAACTTGCCTGCATTATGCCAAGGAGTCAGAGATGTATCGTTCCTCGGTGCAACGCCACCGGCTCTGCTAGCTTTCATAATCTGCCGAGAGACCCAGCGCTACTTAGCCAGTGGCTTCAAGCTATCGGTGTAGAGCACGCGGACTTGCCGAAGAAAGCCCTAGTGTAGTGTGCAACGCGCACTTCACACCGGACTGCTACCACAATTTAACTGGCTTTGAGATGGGCTTCTATAAAACTCTGTCGCTGAAGCCAGGTGCCATCCCAACAGTGATGGATGGATCGTCTCCCGCCGTAAAACAGCTAAGTACAATATACCTATTACATTGTATTTGTGACATTGTGTAATTGCACATGTATTGGCCACTATTATACAGTTGGGCCAAGCATGCCGACTACGGCACAGCAGTATTAGACAAATCAAGAATAGCTTCATAACTACGCTGACATAGCGTTACCTCAGTAACCTCACGGCAACATAAGTTTTCTGGAGGGGACAGGTTAGAGCAGTGGCCACAAGCACACCTGTTGGGACATTAGTTTGTTTCTGTTTACATGCAAGTTATCTGTACAAACTACAACAAAAATGCTTTTGCAAACGGTTGACATTACTGATAGGTAATAGCTAATGTGGGGTTGAAGGCAACCTATTGTGTGAGCTATCTTTTATGAATACGTAACGTTAGCTAATAAACGATAGCAATAATACATTTGATGTAGCCTAGCAAAACCAGTAACCAGTTGGTCAGTAACTCGGACGGAATGTATCGATAAGTTAGGTAATGCAAGGCAGTCTATTGTGTGTGAGTTTAGCCCCGTTTGGTCCAGAGAGAACTGGTAACTTCGCTAGCTGGTTATATTAGCTATCATTTATGAATAATGTTAGCTAATAAATGATAATTCTCTCCGGACCAAGTGAAGTTATGAGGGCGCTACAACCAGCCATGTTCAATATACTAACGTTACTGTGCGACTGGGTTTTGCTGTGTATTTGAATGTATTCAATAGTAACGTTACTTTAGGCAGACAAACAAGCTAACTTAGCTAGGTAACGTTAGCTTTACCATTCGGTTACATCCCGGGTCCTCTCCTCGCGAAGACGTTGCTCAACTAATACAGCCAGGGCAGCGGCTGCAGCTGCTGCTGCCAGTGGCTCGAATGAATACGGCTGTATTGCCCGAGAAACATCTTCGCGAGGAGAGTCTTCCACCACGAAGGAATCCTCTTCCTCCACTTCAAACTCCTCCACCTCAAAACTCCCTGCAGTACTGCTGTCACTCTTGTCGCTAGTTGTGAGGAGAGAGCTGGAAGGGGGCTGAGTCAGTTCACCAAGACACACCCTTTCACTCCTTGACCGTATGAATATTCATAATATTACTACGTGGCATCATCGTCATATGACCACGCCTACTCACGAGTTTCAGTACAAATTGAAGCGGAAAAAAGGGCCTTAGAAAAGCCTCTGCAGTATCTCTTTAAATGATTTATTTTTATTGTTTTATTTTATTTGTCTTATTGATTATAGTCTATTTTTAGTAGTTTAGCTATTTTAAATCTTATATTATTGTTTTATTTTATTTGTCTTATTTTTATTTGTCTTATTGTTTTTATGTTTATACTGTTTTAACTATTTTATCTGTCAGTTTTTATCAATCTTATTTTATTGTTTTATTTTATTTGTCTTATTGTCTGTTATCGATTTGTACTATTTTAACTATTTCTATTTGTCACTTTTTATTAATACTCTGTTATTTCTATTGTTTTTTTTTGATGTAAAGCACTTTGAGCTGCATTTTTTTGTATGAAGGGTGCTATACAAATAAAGTTTATTATTATTATTATTATTATTGAGTGTCCATTTCCTGTCTGTACTGTATGCGAGACGGGTCCCGTGCTTCCCTCAATGACTGCTGGTATCCACATCATCACCAGGAGAAAAACTCTGCCACTTACTGTGTGCGTCATGTCATTCTTTCTGCTTGAATTGCTTCTGACGGATCTTGGTCTTCACGTCTGGCAGCAGCAATCTCCTGAACATGAGCATTTCAGCTGGTGACAAGCCCGTTGTTGTTTGTGGTGTGATTCTGTAGTTGAACAGGAATCTCGCTAGTCGTGTCTCTAAGGTGTCTCCCAGATGTTACATGCTGTATGCCATTCTGCTTCAGGAACGCCTCAAACTCAGTACTTTTGAAGCACGTTCCATTATCAGATACGAGCATCTGTGGTCAGACGTGTGCTGAAACACTGTCTGAGCTTTTCGATAGTTGCTTGACTCGTTGCTGTGCTGGTTGGATCCACATCTATCCATTTGGAGTGCGAGTCTACAAGGACAAGGAACATCTTCCCTCGGAAGGGGCCTGCATAATCGTTGTGAAGTCTGCTCCATGGCGTGTCAGGCCACTCCCATGGGTGTAGTGGTGCATGGACTAAAGACTTCCTGTTTTCTTGACATGACTGACAGGACTGCACTTCCTGTTCAATCTCCCTATCCATACCCGGCCACCATACATACGTATGAGCGTGCTTGGCCCTTCATTGTTGATATGCCGGGGTGCGTGTGGTGCAGCTGTTTCAGTATGGACTCCCTTCCTCTCGTGGGAATGACCACTCTCGCGCCCCACAGCACACATCCATCCTTCACACTCAATTCCAGTCTTGTCTGACTGTATGGTCTGTATGACAGGTCCACCTCTCTTGGGAGAGCATTTCGTCCTTGGCCGTCCACTGCTTTACCTGTGCTGTTGTGATCGGTGGTTCGTCCATCACCTCTACCATGAGCACTTAGTCTGTGTCATCCTCAACGCTCAACGCGCCTGCGTTCATGTGATCTTGTACTCGTATGCTCTCAGCAGGACTGCCCACCTCTGCACTCTGGGTGACCCACGAATAATGCGTTGGAACAGATTTTTCTCATTAATATTCGGGAAAAAAATATATTAAAAGAACAGAGAGAGAGCGAGAGAAGAGAAGGAGACTAATTTGGCACAGCTAGCTATCTGCCAGTGATTTTAATTCATTAAAACAAATGCCCTATCAAAATCAGCATTATAAAACCAAACTGTGACTTAATGTTTATAAAGATATTTTGCTAACGTATTACTCTAGATCAGGAAGGTCTCCTGTATGCTATTGATAGACAAGCGTATGGTACGTGAACGTTACAAGTCCACAGTGTGGATTCATTGCGAGTTGAATGTTAAACAATCTGGGTAGAAACAAGCATTCACAGAATACGTGATATAGGCTAAATATATTCATTTTAATTAAGTTACCACAGTGCGATTGTGGCGAATATGTACCTAGCGAGTGGCTGGCTAGCTACACTGATTGTAACTTGCTCTGCTGCAAGTGCAAATGTTACGCCATTTTTTCCAGTTCTTATCCAAAATTATTGTTCAGTGTCCCCCAGTTAGGGGGTGGGGGGTTAGATAAATAAGTCCAGAATATAGTTATTATAAAAGGTTTTGAAAAAAAAAAAAGCAATTAGCAATTAATTTTAGTCTAGAAAATATAACATTTCCTATATGTAACATCACTTCCGGTCGAAGCCACACCCATTTCCGGTTTCTCATCATCAGATACAGATACAGATAATTTTGATGGTCCAACAAAAACAGATACAGATAGTGGCATCGCTGCACACCCCTAGTGAGAGGTAAGCAGACACCTTTTTCATAAAAAGTCTGTAGAGAGGAATTACCCGTACTCCATTGGCCCCAAGTGTAGTCCTCCACCGGGTGACAGGCTCCAGTGGGTGAGTGGTGAAAAATAAATAAATAAATGGGTAGAAAAATTGTGATGAAGTGCGTGTGAAATAAGCAGGAGTGTTGAAAAAGTTTGCTCTGATTATTGAAATATATATCAAGTTACAACACTGTGGGGGAGCAATAGGGCTCCAAAAATAAGATACTGCCACAGCTATATTAGGATAGGGACAGTTAGGGAACAGTGATGTGAAGAAGAAAAAAAAAAAAGTAACGTTGTCTTGGCAAATAATTTTAGTTAATAATACTATAATTCTTGTTATAATTTGTTAAATAGTACTATATATATATACAGTATATATATATATATATATATATACATATCTCAATTAATTAAATTAGAACAAATGGCAACAAAATTCAAGGGTTTTACTTAGATAGACAGTACTCCACTAGAAAAGTAGAAATATAATGGGCTAGAAGTTGCTTAGGTCATTGTGGGGAAAAAAATCAGTGGGAAAATAGTGAGTTAACACAAAGCGATTTGTATAGACTGCAAGTTCAGTGGTGCCATTCAGAGGTTGAGACTCTATTACCCAGGGCTATAGAAACAGGAGAAACATTTGAAATAGGCTTAGATGGCGGGCTGATGGAGTCATTTGGCTGGAGTGTACCCCATTGAGGGAATTGAGAACTGAAGAGGTAGAAGGGAAAGGGCATTCAAGGGGAGGAGCTACACGAGTCACATTCACTAAGTGGTAACTAACAGGGTTAAAGATAAAGGCGTGGCTACCAAGGACAGAGTGGTCCCCTGAATTATAAAAATAAATAAATAATAATAATAATAATAAATAAATAATAATAAATAAATCATAAAAGATAATAATTCAAACAAAGAAAAAAAAAAGATAAAACATGGGTGGAAGGATAAGTAAGGATATGAAAACCCGGAAGGTTGAGCCTTTAAACCCAAGGCCCAAGACACCTCTCTCCTGCATGAGTGAGTTATTTCAAACAGATTATGGGCATACCATGAAAAAATGGGAAAAGTAGACAAGAGGTGGTCCCTTGGTATGGCCCAAGGAAGGCACTTTTAGGCTTCAATACCTGCAAACAGTGGAAACAATTTTGTGTAGAAAGGAAAGTAAGGGCAAGTTGGGCCGGAAAGGAAAGTTGAGAACTCACAGAGCACATCTAAATCAATGGAAGAATGAGTCTTTCAGACGGAGAGCGACTGTGGAGAGGAAGGAGGCGCACCAGCCGAAGGCGGACCCCCAGCCAGCGGCATCAGAGCGAACACCAGACGAACGGTGACCGGCAAATGGAGCCATTAAGGCTACAGGCCTGTATCCCCTATTGAACAACATTGGGGAACAAGAGGATCTGAGCCAGGGGCCTGAGACTACTGTGAGGATGAGGCCAGAGTTGGTGAAAGTGAAAGGGACCCTGGAAGTACAAGGGAATTTGGAAACCATTTTAATAAGATCAAAAGTTACAGCAGCATGCCCAGAGGAAGGAGAATCAGAGACAGCCCAGAGTGACAGCCAAGGAAATGAGGGAAATCCCACAAATAGCACACTATGCCCACGCCTCCACATGCCTCATGGCAGGCAAGAGAATCAGGGAATGACAGGTTGCAAGAAAGAGACAGTCAAGTCACAGAGGGCACGTCGTGAATCTGAAGGGAGCAGCAAGCTAGTGCCACCGGATATCAACAGGCAATGGAAGAAGCAGAGGGAGTTGTTGAGATGTGGGAAGAAGAAACGAAACCGAAAGGAGAATCAAGAAGAGCTGGAAGAGACCCAAGGAGAGGAGAATATGAAATCAAAGGGAAAGTGAAACTAAGGTGAACTGCCCTTCCCAGAGATGAATCAAGCTCCTCTGATAGTGAAGACTCAGATGACAGTACAACAAGGAAGAAGAAGTGACAAAGGAAATGCTGAAACAAACCCGAAGGGAGGTGAAAAAAGCAGAACAAGAATTCCTGCATTAAGGAGGGTACTCGTAGCAACAAGTTCAAGAATTAAGGCATGTCTACGATATCAGTAGTGATATCCAGAACAGTGCCAGCAAAATCCTCAGGAGGAGCGGCAGAAGAAGAAGAGCACCTGATCGATACATCCCAGGGGAAGAAGGAGAGATGGAGAAACCTTCCTGGCCCGATTGCAAGTCTTACCCCAATCAGGGAGACAACAGCCACTCACTAAGTACACCCCATGGTCATTAATGGACCTGGAGAACATGGTTAAGGATTTATCAAGAATAACAGATGGAGCAGGGCCGTGGATAGCGAAGGTAGAGATGAGGATGACTCACCTGCCCCTTTGCATGAGAGATGTTAAGCAGCTACTTGTAAGATGTGTGGTGCACCAGCTCATGTAAATAATGGACCTGGCAGGCCTGAAAGGAATTATGGACACCCACAAAATGGACAGGGAATCATTCAACAAACACAGACTAGGTGAGTGGGCCGCTTTGAGGGAATTGTTTCCACATAAAGCAAACCTTGCAGAGATAACGAGTGCAGAACTAAAAGGAGAGGACATCCATGATTTCATCAACAGAATTCAGGAGACATGGAACACAAATATGGGACAGCCATTTGATGCATAGCCAGGAACCAATGTTGACAATGTTAATTCACATGTTGTGTAAAGCATTGCCCGATCCAGTGAAAAAGGCCCTAAACAATGTTGTGGGGCTTCCCCAGGAGAATTGGGATAAACAAAGAGCCCATCTTGTCCACCACGTGAGGCTGCACAGGGAAAATATGAAGAACTCAGAAGGGCAGAATAAATCTCTAAAGAAGAAGCTGTTACTTCTCCAGGTAGCGGAAAAGGAGAAAGAAGAACAGGGAATTCAAGCAGCAGTGATAACCCAGCAGATACCGGCACCCCCACCCTCACAACAAGTCCAAGGAGGACAGGGCCCATCCATCGAATTGGCAGGACCAAATTCCTAAAGGCCAGTGTCCCCATGGACAAACCAGGGCCAGTGGCAGCAGAAAGGAGACTGCTGGAAATGCAGGAGGATGGAACACTGGGCCAGAAACTGTTGGACAGGTCAGAGAAGAGGCAGAAGAAGGGGAGGATTCCAATCAAGAGGCCACATGAACTAAGGAGCAAACCCTTAGGGGTGGCCCCAGATAATGCCATCACATCGAGGACCCGAGAACCACATAGCAATGACCCCACAACAAAACATGTATGGGCAGCAGCAAGAGGGATGGCAGCCACAACAACAATGGGGCATGAGTCCTCACCAGAATCCCCATCAATAAGGATGCCCTGAGAATCCCACACCCCTAGGAGCAGAGGGAGAGTGTGAGGCAAGGGAAATGCTATCTATAATATCCAGCTGTGCCACAAATGAACCACGAATTGATATTCTCATAAGAGGGAAAACATGCAACTTTTTAATGGATACTGGGGCGACCTACTCCTGTATTGATCTGGATGGAGCACACTTGCCACTCAACACATCATAATAAGGCAAAAGGATTTTCAGAGATAACACAGACTGTTCCATTCACCGAAGAGCAAAAACTGATAGTGGGGGAGCAACAAATTGCGGCAAGACTCCTATATAACCCTAACGTACCCCTAAACTTGCTAGGAAGGGATCTGCTGTGCAAATTGAATGCCATTTCATGCACACCACAAGGGCTGATTTGCACTTTTCCTGGATCATCTGGGCAATATGTGATGGACATGTTAAACAAGGAACAGGGTGGCCCAGTAGTTTACTGGGGACAGTTACCTCAAGAAAATAATTTGACTGAATATTGGAAGCTATGGACAAGAACATGCCCGGTACTGAAAGAAAGTATCAGTAAGACAGAAATGAGGGATCAGCTCCACATGACCTTATTCTTCGACCTGACGGAAGAAGAAGAAGAGTACGCGCAGGACTTCAAGGAGATAGACGGAAAACAGGGAGTGATACATGCAAGAGGCATCTACATAGGAAAAGAAGGGGTCGAGGCTATGATAGCTCTGGGGGAGAAGAACTTACCAACAGAGCAATGGTGCATGATGGGGGACACAGCAACTCCCCATGTAACGTTGGGTGTTAACCCAGGATTTGAAGCAAAAGTCATTGGACCGATGGTAAAAAGAATGATGCAGCAGCAGTATCTCCCTACTAAGATACCAGGATTGTTGAATGGTGTCTGCCCCACAGATTGGTTCTTATCATTGGACCTAAAGACTCCAGTACGCATGGAGAAACACATGCTGGAAGTGGAAGCAATAATGACGCTCACAGAAGAACAAGGAGAGTACCTACAGGATGTCCCAAAAGAACTCTGGGCAGAAGGGGGGCATGACATCGGCCTCATGCGTTCAACTGGACAGGTGAAGATACAACTGAAACCAGGCAAGATGGGACCCCGAGTCAATACCCCCTGAACAAGGACGAAGAGGAAGGAATTAGCACCACTATACAAGACCTTCTGAAAGCTGGGGTGATATACCCTACAACCAGCCCATGCAACACACCAATCTTACCAGTTAAGAAAACTGGAGGAAAATGGAGGATGGTAGTTGGTAATTGGGTAGTCTGTAATTACAGACTACCCAATTACCAACTCTTGACCTCAGACCACTCAATGACTAAGTAATTACAGACTACCCAATTGTACCCGATATTAACAAACATCCCATGTGATACAACCCACTACACAGTTATAGACCTATGTTCAGCGTTTTTCTCAATCCCAGTGCACCCTGAGTCCCAGTATTTGTTTGCATTCACATACAGGGGGCAACAGTACACTTATCAAAGACTGCCTCAGGGATATGTAGAATCCCCTAGCCTGTTCAATCGAATGGTCAGAAATGACCTAGCGGACTTTGCGCCGAAGGGGGGAAGCACTCTCATCCAGGACATGGACGACCTTCTCCAATGCAGCCCAAGTATGACTGCATGCAAAGAGGACAGTAAGAAGCTGTTAGAGAACTGGCACTAAAAGGCCACAAAGTATCCAAGTCAAAGTTACAGTTTTGTCAAGAACAAGTGCAGTACCTGGGTCATACTCTTAAGGAAGGGAGCAAAAGTATTTCTGCAGAATGAATAGAAGCAATCACGAAGGTGCCCAGACCGAGAACGGTGAAAGAAATGCAGAGATTCCTAGGAATGAGGGGGTACTGCAGGCAGTGGATTTGTGACTATGTGGAAATGCAGTAGAAGCCCTACTCAGTAGAGGGAAATCATCCTAACTCACTGGAGAGTATCAGGATATGAGATCCTGCTCACACAGCCAGGATTGACCATTATCAGATGCAAAGCTGTGAACCCAGCGGAATTAATGATCACCCCAGAAGAAGGCCAACCACACGAATGTGAAAGAGTGGCGGAAGCAGAAGCAAGAGCAAGAGAAGATCAAGAGAAGACCTGCACCAAGAACAACTGGCATATGCTTGTGGGGTAATACACAGTTTTGGGGGAATATGGGCTAGACGAGGGTTTCTCACTGCAGGGGGAAACCCTATAAAACATTGTCGAGGTAAAAGAACTGTTGGAGGCCATGAAACAACCAGCAAAAATTGCAATTATAAAGTGTGCAGCACATACAGGCGGAACAGATCCTGTGTCAGCAGGAAACGATTATGCAGATAAAGCTGCTAAACTAGCAGCAGAGGAGTTAGAGTACTGGCCTACAGCAGATCAACAGGTGCTTCTAAATGTAGAGGAGAGGATGCAGGGTAGTTCCCTATCAACAAGGACATCCCAGTCAAAACAGGAATGTCTCCCTCCTGTTTTCCATAGCCAAGCAGGAGTTGTACCTATAACAATAGATAAGAGAGATCATGCTGACTGAACAGGCGGGAGAATAATAAAAAATAAGGGAAATTACATGGTCTGATTAAAAGGCACATGAGGATAAGTCATAAACAATTTTATTTGGTAGATCAAGAGTGCCCCCAAGTGCATAGGGTAGGAACTGGTCATACAACATGTTTATTGTTCGCCTAATTTGTTATTGGATAAAATAAGATATGACGAAAGGGTGTCACCGCACATAATTGGTTTATCAGTTAGGTAGAGGAGGAGTTATGATATTATGTAAACTAATGTTTGTTTTTGTTCGGGGAATTCCTAATCCTCTGCATAGGGTAAAGGACTTCCCGTTGGATCGACGTTTAACCCTATTTACTTTGGCCCTTTTGAGGCAATGTTCTCCTGGTTTCTACTAGTTTTATTTAAATGTCAGTATCTAAAAAAATATTCCCTGCAAAATCCATGGTTTTAAGTTTGAACTGAAGAAGAAGCTGTATCATTCAGAAATTTGCTACAGAATACATTTATTTCAGAATAGTCACATACAGTATATATATAATAACCATAACATACGTCGCCTAATGTATTTAAATACGTTTAAAAAAGAACGTACGAAAGCGCGTGCGTATTCACACAAGTACAGCAACGAATTTCAGCGCTCAGTGCGAGGGGAGGTCACTGCGGAAATGTCGACTGTATGGGACTTTGGCGAAATATAAAAAGATAAACTCTTCAGGGTTCATGAGAAAACAGCTGTAGCTGAATATACTGGTAAGTACTTGGTTTCTTAAACATATTTATACGAGAGATTTTGGAGCAAAAAAATGAGGTGTCTTCTCAACCGAAAGTGGATCAGGTACTGTATATAGTACAGTAAGCAAGGGAAAACGGCGAATACTCATTTGTACAACGTTTAAAAAATATATTATTGTTTCTATACGTCAACATGATTTTCTTAGCGTGTATAAACGGTGCATTTGATGCATTTTACAGTCTGTGGCTGTAGCCAGAGGAGGGTGTGTGGGTGCTGTGGGCTACTAATAGCACCCTCCTAATTTATTGCACGGCAGTGTAACTGGAGAAGCTGCGGTTTTCGCAAGAAGCTACCCTTTAAAAAAATGCTGCGTCAAAATTTTCGGGGTTTTCTTAAAGCTGTAGTTTATAATTTCAGATGAACATGAATACTGTAATTGAGACGGATACGTCCTCAAACCACTAGGGGTGAAGTTTATAGAGTTAATAAAAGGTTAAACTTAATAGAAGACTCTGCTATTTCCTTCATCTTCATTTTGATAATTCTCCAGCTCAAAAACCCATCTCAAATTTAACCTAATGAGGAGAGAGTAAAGGACTTCCCTCCGCAGCATGTGACAAGGTTAGGCAGGAATTTGTTGTAATAGTTCAACAAACCCAAATAGGCTTTCAGCTTAGTTACTGTGGTTGGGGATGGGGCTTTTTACTATAGCTCTCACCTTTCTCTCCACCGGATGTAAACCTTCAGCATCTACCTACCTTGTGACTAAGGTACTTGACTTCATCTTGCATGAACGCACACTTACTTCTGTGGAGTCGCAGGCCAGCTTCTTTCAGTCGTTGGAGTACTTCATCCAGCATTCTCAGGTGCTCTGCTTCATCTCTCCCGGTCATTAGAATGTCATCCAAATACACAGCTACCTGGGGCAGGCCCTGTAGCAGGCTCTCCATCGTTCTTTGGAAGATTGCAGGTGCTGACGAAACTCCGAACGGCAGTCTATTGTAGGTGAAAAGGCCTCTGTGTGTGTTCACTGTTAGGTACCTTTTGGATTCATCATCCAGCACAATTTGTTGGTAGGTAGTGTATTGAAAAGGTCGTAGACACAGGGAATCGGGTATTGCTCTAGTGCGGAGGCGTTGTTTACTGTTAATTTGTAGTCACCGCATATCCTGACCGAACCATTCTGCTTGAGAACGGGAACGATGGGCGCTGCCCACTCAGCGTACTTGACTGGTGATATTATGCCCTCCTTCAACAGTCTGTCTAGCTCTTCTTCCACCTTGGCTGTTAGCCAGTTAGCTAGCTAGTTAGCAACTTTGCATGATACTGCAGCCTACCGCAGCCTTGAACTCCGGTTCGCCATCCGCCATCAATCAGACACCTTTCCGTCCATCCAGTATCCTCGTCGCCAATATGTGGTACCTTGTCTTCAATTAGAATCTGGAATGCCAGATTATCAACTTTTATCAACTGTTTATTTATCAACTTAGTTATTCACATGTCAAAACTACCAATAACGGAACACCTCATGTGTTGACAGGTCTTCTTTACCGGCGCAAGAATAAGGCAACAGATAACAGGCAAAAAGAAAAAGAATGAGGCATATTATAATTCACAGTTCTATTTCTGTATGTGCGTGTGGGTTCACACCAGAACACGTGGTGTTCAGAAATCATGAGACGCATACATCGAGGGGGAAATACAAATCTAGCTTTAGCATGAAGCTAACTTAGCCTGAAACAGGGCGTGTATTGAGGCTGTAGAAATTTAGCTAAGTCTAGCTAATTCCAGGCCCATATCCGTTTACAGGCACGGGATCTAATGGGTTCGGTATTAGTATGAGCATGCACAGATCTCGATTAAAAAGGGAGGCGGATTGGAAACTTCAGCTTATACGAGGCTAATTGGCTGTTGATAGCCTGCAAGCCATGTGTTGAGTCATAAGTTGACGTTACTCTAAATACACACAATGTATACAATCAAACACGTAATTACATTGACAATAAACATTAAACAAAGTTTTCCTAAACTATTGCCTGCATGTTTGTGTCAGTCTTACTGTACTGGAGTACACAGACTGGTTCCATGGCTTTGATGTGTCCAGAAAGTTCTTTTTGGCAGCGTCTCTGGGTTGGACTGTCCTTTTGCAGGTAAAGCAGCTTGCTTGCTTCCACGTCCTTTGTCCTTCGGCACGTGGTTTCCTTCGGTTCCTCGCAGTTTGCGTGTAATAACGCAGGCTATCACTTTACAGCTACGCCGTATAACTATAGCTGTAACTTAAATAGACTGACCCTAGTTGTGGATGTAGTCTGGCTTCGCTCGGACACGCTAACAGATATGACCGGAGAGACGGAACGATTCTCTCGGCCTACTCGCCGCTTCCCCAGCTGGGAAGGTGCGTGTATAACTTGGAACTGCGTTAAGTGAAAGCGTAAAGCTAAGAAGGCTAAGAAGAGGATGAGTATGAGTGAGCAGGAAGTTTGTTCGAAGTTTTATAGAATGAGAACTCAGTCCTGATTGGTCAAGTTTGTGGGGAATTCCACCCAGGATCACATGATTGTTGCATGTCTGTATATGTAGTCTTTTGGAAATGCGGTCCAGGGTCGCATGAATGTGAGTTGATTTCCAATGGACATGCTGTCATGGTTTTCAACCCTGTTTCCCCATGCGGTCGTTTTCCTCTGTGGCCACGTGAGGGCGCTGTCCTTTTGATAGATGCTTGCTCCGCCCTGCTGAGTTGGCGGGGCATTGGTTAAGCATTTTCACCTGTGTAGTGGCCGGAGAGATATATAAGCCTACCGTTCCCTTCATTCGGGGCTTCGACATTGATGATTGTTAATTGTATGTACTGTGGTGTTATTGTTGGCTGTGAATTTTTGTACCGTTTTGGCTATTCGCCCATTGTTAGCGTCTCTTTGGAGACAGGGCTTATTTCTTGCTGGCTTGGTGGTTGGTTTTCTCGTAGGAGTTTGGGACCGTTAATCTCTGCTCTATTTTTGCCTTTATTTGTGCGTTTCCTCCGTGTATGGAGTTTTGGGCGATTGTGTTCAGAACAGTAGTTCTGCTCGCCTTTCGGCACATATCTTCCCATTGGGAGATCAGGCGTTTCGCTTCTACTTAGTTATTTGCTCGTAGAAGTATAGAGCAGCAGCTCTTTGTTCCATTTTCGCCTGTTTGGTTTTCTTAGAGACCTGGCGTTTTGCTTCTACTCAATTCCGTTTTACTGTGAGCCAGTAAGTAGCCGTGGTACGTTTGTTCCCTGTTGTCCTTCTCGTGGACTACGTTCCCCTTTGTTGTGACTCAGGGTTTTTATTTGTATTGAGGCTGTCGTGCTATTTTGCGTAGGTCTTTGTTGCAGCTGTCCTCCGTCCTTTTTACCTACGGGACGATTTTGTTTCGGAACTATTGTTCTGTTCGTTTCCGGGTGTGTTTTCTCCTTGTGTGGAGTTTGGGCTAGGTTATGGACATGTTTGTGTGACTGCGCGTAGCATGGTAATTTCAGCTCTCTGTTCCTTCGCTTCGTTACATTCTTTTACTGAGAGGCTAGGGCGGTTGTTCCAATCTAAGTTTGCGTGAGTCTTTTGGATAGTAGTTATGGGACGACGGTGCTTACCGTCGGCTCACCTGTAAAATGTTTCTCCCTCCTGGGAGATCGGGTGTTTACCGCTTTGCTTTCTGCATTTGACTGCTACTTATTAAACTAGCCATGGAACGTTAAATCTCGGTTCCAGTTCGCCTCGTTATATTTATTTACTGAGAGGCTAAGGCGGTTGTTCCATCTTAAGCTTGCGTTAGTCTATATGGATCGTAGTTATGGGACGACGGTGTTCCGTCGGCTCACCTGTAGAATGTTTCTCTCTCCTGGGAGATCGGGTGTTTACCGCTTTGCTTTCTGCATTTGACTGCGAGCCTATCAATCTCGCCAAGGGAACGTTAATCTCTGTTCCTGTTCGCCTCGTTACATTTCCTCTTAGAGAGGCAGGGCATTTATTTTCAGTTTTATCTCGCGTTGGTCTAGCCGGTAAAATGTCCGGTGCTGCCTGTCCTGCTCGTTCCTTTCGGCGCATTTCTCCTTTCATGGAGTTTGACGAATTTGTTTGGGACTCATGTTCTGGTTCGTCTTTTGGCGCATGTCTTCCTGTGGGGAAGATTGGGCGATGCTGTGGACACGTGTGTGTGACCGCGAGTTTGAGAATAGCCTGGGAACGTTGGATCTGTTTCCTTTCGCCTCCGCTATTACTATATCGTATTATTTTGCAGTGTTTGTTTGTGTTTTATGTTTGTCTTTACGCTACCCGCCCGTTCTTATTTTATCTCGTTACCGAGACAGGGCGCTTATTATTTCTGGCTGTTCTGATCCCTGTCCTTACGCTTTACTTGGCGTTTGACAGTTAGCCGGTTAGTAGCGTCTGTAGTGGTGTTTGTGTTCCTTGTCTTGTCTCCTCCCTTATCTGCGGGTATCCCGCCTTAGTGGCCTAAGGGCTTATTGAATCCCCTTGCTGCGTTTGGCTCCTCCTTCCTCACACGTCACGCCCCCTTACAGAATGTCGAAGCCATTACCGGGGCCAGCGGCTTTTTTTAGGGGAATTTTTTTTATTAAGGGGGGTTTTAATGGCTAACTTTGTGGTTTGTGTCTTGGTTAATTGTGAGTATCCCTTGGTGTTTTTTGTTTTCCAGCTACCCTGGTAGGTAGGCGCCGAGTGGGCCAGTTTACCTTGTTTGGTTTCCCAGCGGCCCACTACTTTATTATTTTGCCTTTTTTATTTTCGGGGTAATCCTGGGTGGGGATTTTATCCCTGTCAGGGGTACGCTTCAAGGGCTTTGGTCTCGGTTTGTAGGCCATTGCCCTTGAGTTCAGCGTTTAAAGTCGCCTCTTGCCCGGCACGCCTCATGAAGAGAAGATAGGCTTTAGTAAGGTTTTGGGTAGGTAGCCAGGAACCAGGGTGCTGAGGAGTTTCCTCCAGGGTACTTTTAGCCGGGCACTTGTTTGTTCCACACCCCCCTCACCCTTAGTCCCACCCTCCCTTCCCTTCCAAAAAAATAAATAAATAAAAAATATTTTGTATGTATTTTGTCGGTATTTCTCTTTAGGAACCCCGCATGGTTTTGTTTTTGGGGTCGCCTGGGTCGCCCCTTAGAAGGGGGGTCCTGTCATGGTTTTCAACCCTGTTTTCCCATGCGGTCATTTTCCTCTGTGGCCACGTGAGGGCGCTGTCCTTTTGATAGATGCTTGCTCCGCCCTGCTGAGTTGGCGGGGCATTGGTTAAGCATTTTCACCTGTGTAGTGGCCGGAGAGATATATAAGCCTACCGTTCCCTTCATTCGGGGCTTCGACATTGATGATTGTTAATTGTATGTACTGTGGTGTTATTGTTGGCTGTGAATTTTTGTACCGTTTTGGCTATTCGCCCATTGTTAGCGTCTCTTTGGAGACAGGGCTTATTTCTTGCTGGCTTGGTGGTTGGTTTTCTCGTAGGAGTTTGGGACCGTTAATCTCTGCTCTATTTTTGCCTTTATTTGTGCGTTTCCTCCGTGTATGGAGTTTTGGGCGATTGTGTTCAGAACAGTAGTTCTGCTCGCCTTTCGGCACATATCTTCCCATTGGGAGATCAGGCGTTTCGCTTCTACTTAGTTATTTGCTCGTAGAAGTATAGAGCAGCAGCTCTTTGTTCCATTTTCGCCTGTTTGGTTTTCTTAGAGACCTGGCGTTTTGCTTCTACTCAATTCCGTTTTACTGTGAGCCAGTAAGTAGCCGTGGTACGTTTGTTCCCTGTTGTCCTTCTCGTGGACTACGTTCCCCTTTGTTGTGACTCAGGGTTTTTATTTGTATTGAGGCTGTCATGCTATTTTGCGTAGGTCTTTGTTGCAGCTGTCCTCCGTCCTTTTTACCTACGGGACGATTTTGTTTCGGAACTATTGTTGTGTTCGTTTCCGGGTGTGTTTTCTCCTTGTGTGGAGTTTGGGCTAGGTTATGGACATGTTTGTGTGACTGCGCGTAGCATGGTAATTTCAGCTCTCTGTTCCTTCGCTTCGTTACATTCTTTTACTGAGAGGCTAGGGCGGTTGTTCCAATCTAAGTTTGCGTGAGTCTTTTGGATAGTAGTTATGGGACGACGGTGCTTACCGTCGGCTCACCTGTAAAATGTTTCTCCCTCCTGGGAGATCGGGTGTTTACCGCTTTGCTTTCTGCATTTGACTGCTACTTATTAAACTAGCCATGGAACGTTAAATCTCGGTTCCAGTTCGCCTCGTTATATTTATTTACTGAGAGGCTAAGGCGGTTGTTCCATCTTAAGCTTGCGTTAGTCTATATGGATCGTAGTTATGGGACGACGGTGTTCCGTCGGCTCACCTGTAGAATGTTTCTCTCTCCTGGGAGATCGGGTGTTTACCGCTTTGCTTTCTGCATTTGACTGCGAGCCTATCAATCTCGCCAAGGGAACGTTAATCTCTGTTCCTGTTCGCCTCGTTACATTTCCTCTTAGAGAGGCAGGGCATTTATTTTCAGTTTTATCTCGCGTTGGTCTAGCCGGTAAAATGTCCGGTGCTGCCTGTCCTGCTCGTTCCTTTCGGCGCATTTCTCCTTTCATGGAGTTTGACGAATTTGTTTGGGACTCATGTTCTGGTTCGTCTTTTGGCGCATGTCTTCCTGTGGGGAAGATTGGGCGATGCTGTGGACACGTGTGTGTGACCGCGAGTTTGAGAATAGCCTGGGAACGTTGGATCTGTTTCCTTTCGCCTCCGCTATTACTATATCGTATTATTTTGCAGTGTTTGTTTGTGTTTTATGTTTGTCTTTACGCTACCCGCCCGTTCTTATTTTATCTCGTTACCGAGACAGGGCGCTTATTATTTCTGGCTGTTCTGATCCCTGTCCTTACGCTTTACTTGGCGTTTGACAGTTAGCCGGTTAGTAGCGTCTGTAGTGGTGTTTGTGTTCCTTGTCTTGTCTCCTCCCTTATCTGCGGGTATCCCGCCTTAGTGGCCTAAGGGCTTATTGAATCCCCTTGCTGCGTTTGGCTCCTCCTTCCTCACACGTCACGCCCCCTTACACATGCACTACAGAGTGATGCGTGTGCGCATTTCCAGTAAGATTAATCGGTAGAGGTTGTTTATCGTGGTTGTTTAGACAGTTCACTGCAGTTTCCTTTTTGAAATTATATCAGTGTTACGACGATTGATATCTTTCAGTTTTCAGTTTCCGTGATTTTCAACCACCTTCGCCCTATTCGAGCTGGATTATTTTAACCAAGGGATGTTGATTTCAGTTATTACTGACAGGATGCGTGATTATAATCTGCAATATACGAATCTGCAATATCTGTAGTCGGGAAAGTAAAAACGAAGCGAATGACCATTTCTCCGAACTCAGAGGTTCTTCAGTAATAGCAATCCAGTTCGAATGGACCCTGCAGTATTGCAATTGTGTATTTGTATTGTGTATAAGTTTTTTTTTAACCGTCTCCATTATGTATGGTGGAAGCATGAAAATGAGATCATGCAAACCACTTTATCGACGCGTTGAACAGTGATGCTCAGTGTTATGTTCCTCTGTTTTCTGTTTCCCCTGCTTTGAGTTTTGTTTTGGCTTTGACTGTTTGTTTGTGTCTCCCCTACAGGTGGAGATGCTGACGTCACAGTCCTATACGGAGATCTTGGGAGCTGCGCTGGAGGGAGGACACACGCTGTTGTCTGGCAACCATCTTCAGGAGATAGCCTACATGGAGACATGGACGTCGCAATGTATGAGAAGATGCCGTAACTGGGCACGCTAAGGACCGTCACGGAGCAGCGGAGTTAAAAGATGCAGGAGGATAAATACCTGTCTCCAAATGCATCGGGAGTTCGAGCAAACCTGATGCTAGCGATCACCACAACCTTCTCTGCTCCCTGATCTCGTTTTTCGGCCTAAGATCGTCTCGCAGTCGTACAGTTCTCTGCCTTTTATGTGGGTTTCATCCTCCCCTTCATAAATCACCTGAGGAAGCCAGACTTCACTCACTCTGCCCTGTGGCCTTATGTTTCCCCGCACAGGGGCTGTGGTGGAAAGCCAACAATCTTTTTATTGGTTATGGAGCGCCTATGCAGGGCCGGGCCTTATCTAAACTGAATTTGGCCCACTGTATCGTAGATGCGATTCACATGGCTAACAGCAGTGCCGGCGTGCCCTCTCCCACAGGGGTGATGGCTCACTCCCTTCGAGATACAGCTGCCTCACGGACTTCATTCACATGGTGCTCCTCTTTCTGATGATTGTGCTGTGGCTGGCAGGGCTTTGTCCCTCATGTCACCAGGGTTTATCGCCTGGATGTGGTGTCGTCCAAATCGATTGCCTCCTCTTTCCGCAGGGCAGCGAAGTAATCTTAAGTATGACTTGTATTACAATTTCACAGTGTTTTTATCACCAGTGGGTATTTTCACTTTAGATTTGCTTCTTCGAAAGAACAAGCATCTAATAAAGTGAATATATTTTGAACTGCATGGTTGTGTCATGTGGTGTTACCTCACTACATCCCCCGCATGACTTTATTTGGTATACTGTTCACCCACACCGTGGAGTGTTGACTGATATGAAATAGAACAAATGGTTACGTAGGTAACCACGGTTCTATGAATACGGTCAACAGGCCATGCAGCTTGGTCATGTGGGGAATTCTATGCCCTTCAGTCGGCAAAAGAGAATGGGCGGTCTTCAAGCAACTCACCCTCTCGGCAAGGATGACCCATACTGTGGCGTGTTGACCATATTCATAGAACCGAGGTTAACCATTCGTTTTACTGTCCCTAACTAGCAGAGATTGTGTGTTTTAGATATGGACTCAAAATTAGCTGTTTTAACTGACCTTGGCTAGGGAGATCATGTGTGTTTGAGATATTTACTTGAAATGTGCTGTTTTACTGTCCCTCACTAGGCAGAGCTTGTGTTTTTTAGATATTTACTTAAAAAGTGTTGTTTTATTGTCCCTGGCTAGGCAGAGCTTGTGTTTTCTGATACGTATTCAAAATGTGCTGTTTTACTGTGCCTGGTTGGCAGAGTTTGTGTGCTTGAGATACACACTCAAAATGTGTGGTTATACTGACCCTCACTAGTTTTACTGACCTTGGCTAGGGAGATCTTGTGTGTTTGAGATATTTACTCAAAATGTGCTGTCCCTGGCTAGGCGGAGCATCTGTGTTTTGGAGGTATGTATTTCCTCAAAAATGTGGTTTTACTGTCCCTGGCTAGGCAGAGCTTGCTTGTTCGAGATATTTACTCATAATGTGCCGACTTACTGTTCCTGGTAAGACAAAGCTTGTGTGTTTTACTGTTTTGTTTGTTCATCATTCCGTCATTTGCTCTCCACAGGGCATCTCTGGGTATCCCCAGTAGGTATGGCTCATTTCTGCAGGGCATCCCCAGTCGGTATGGATCATTTCCACAGGGTATCCCCAGTAGGTATGGATCATTTCTGCAGGGCAGGGGTCTTCAATCTTAACCCGCAAGGGCCGGTGTAGGTGCGGGCTTTTGTTCCAACCAAGCAGTTACACACCTGATTCTACTAATCAATCACTAGAGTGTGTAACTGCTTGGTTGGAACAAAAGCCAGCACCCACACCGGCCCTTGCAGGATAAGATTGAAGACCCCTGCTGTAGGGTATCCTCAGTAGGTATGGATAATTTCTGCCAGGTATCTCCAGTAGGTATGGGTAATTTCTAGGGTTGGGTATCGTTTGAAAAATTTCTATACCGATATCAAAACCAATACCCTTAATTCGATACGATACCTGCACGATACTTTTTTCAATACTTTATATCAGGGCTGCCCTGTTTCTGGAGATCTACAATCCTGTGGGTTTGTAGGACAATTATCATTCTGTTTGTCTCTCCCCAGTTCTCTTCCTGAGTAGGGAACTCTTTGTATATACAGAAAACCCTAAAAATGCCCCGGTGTCTGTGTAACATTCCAACGCTATCTTTTACTTCCCTTCAGGAGCTCCAGGCCCCGGGGATCAAAGCATTAGTTAACAATAGGAGGGGGGTTACCAACCACCCAGCATAAGCCCAGACGATTGCGCATCGCAGATCACGGGCGAGGTGTGAACCCCGCTATCAATATAGCCTCTGATCGCACCAGCACGGCGCCTAAAGAATAGAATCAATCACTGCCCTTATATTTTGCGTAGAACATTACTGACGCCTAGCGAGCATTCCCAGTATCTCTAGGAGAATTCATGCTCATGAATGGAGAAAGTAGCCTCTCAGTAAATTTAATCAAAAATGCAGTTTCTGACGCCTAACGGAGCCGAATAAATAAATAAAGCCATGTCCAAGTCCTTATCGTATAGCACCGCGTCTCCGAGGTTGCCAGCCCACGCCGCTAATGAATAATCAACCATCTCCCCCTAAACGAAGCCGGAAGTAATCGTGTTTGGTATGGTTAGCTCCATAAATTTATAACAAAAATCAAGAGACCAACTATATCCGTGTATTTCGGTAGAGTTGAGAGTTATCTAACTTAATCACATTCCCGTACTAATTTCTTAAAATTAGTGTGACCCGCCCGAGACGGGCACTGTGACAAGGATGTGAAGGCGGGTACTCCCAACAACCAATAGCAGCGTGGACCCTCCTCTAGCCAGTCAGGTATTTTAGGGGGGCGACCTCAGGGACTCGCTCTCTTTTTCCTTTTTCATCTACGACTTCACCTGGACTCCTGCGTCTTTTGGTTAATTCCCGCGAACCACGCCTCCGACAGAAAGACTGAGCATCCGAGTTTTCCGTTCGGTTCAGAAGCTGCATTATCCCGCGTATGGCATCCACTGGGCCTGGGAGATCCTTCTTTTTCTCTTCACCTTTTCCTGGTTCGCGCTCGACTAGTAAGTAACCCCACCTTCCTCTCAATTACTCACTACTAGTCGAGTCGTACCACTGCTTTTCCTGATATACCGTTCCTACATTGTGTGTACCGCATCCCTTTGTTGAGTGTGATTATATAG
This sequence comes from Synaphobranchus kaupii, assembly GCA_029718625.1. Classification (NCBI taxonomy): domain Eukaryota; kingdom Metazoa; phylum Chordata; class Actinopteri; order Anguilliformes; family Synaphobranchidae; genus Synaphobranchus; species Synaphobranchus kaupii. The sequence continues at coordinate 62,119,679 of CM056378.1, forward strand.
TTTTAATCGCTTAAATATAGTAGTGATGTGTGTGAATAGAGATAACATCAGTGCCTTGGTCTTCCTGTAACCCACTACAAGGAAAGGTGATATCGCATTTCTATTCCACGTTTAGTGTATGTGTTGTTTTAACGGCGATATTTTGTAAAATGAATATCGCTATATTCCCGTGTCTGTATTTTGTTATGTTGTGTTGAATGCTAGTAGTGTAACACTGTTAGAGTCCCGGCGGTTTCCCGCATTCCCCTATTAAACCTCATTAATTTAACTAAATGTTTGGACCTGTTTCCTCTCTCACGCAGACGGAATGATCCACTAACAAAGTCACATCGAGACATTTGAATGTTATAAGTGCCGAGGGGGAATTCCCTCACGGCATATCACGTGCTTAAGGTTGATAAAGGGTGACCTATAGTGACTTGGGTTCAGTATTCAGAGTACTGAACTGCTAACAGGGCAACTGAAGGTGATCCCTGAACAATAGTTCATAACTATTGTGTTGTAATTTAGAATAAATTAGTTAATTAAATTAATTCTAATTTAATGGGTAAAATCATTCGAATTACCTACCATCAATCTGACAGGTTTTCATATCAACCCTAATTTGGCACACTTGATTCTACTAATGAGCAGCTCAAGAAGCTCTCTATAGTTGTCCTACAGGATGGTAGATCTCCAGGAAGAGAGTTCGGCAGCCCTGCTTTATATGAAAATGTCATATGTTTATCGGCCAACTATGTTTCTATAAATTATTATAACTGATATTTTTACTATTTGTAAACATTTTCATTCTGTTAACATGTCATTGTAAAATGACAGATAAGTATTATTCTGTGAATATTATGTCATTGTAAAATGACAGAATAAGTGCAACATAATGTAATTTTGTAAAATGATAGAATAGGAACAGAAAAAAATAAAGCGCAATTCCAAAACTGTCAGGAAATCTTGGAGATTCAACTGCATTGAAAGGATGCAACCCCTTTACTACAAAACGGGTTATAGCCACCAAAGTACAGTTGAAGTCGGATGTTTACATACACTTAGGTTCAAGTCATTGAAACTCATTTTTAACTACTCCACAGATTTCATGTTAGCAAACTATAGTGTTGGCGAGTCAGTTAGGACATCTTCTTTGTGCATGACACAAGTAATTTTTCCAACAATTGTTTACAGACAGATTATTTTACTTTTAATTCACTATATCACAATTCCAGTGGGCCAGACGTTTACATACACTAAGTTGACTGTGCCTTTAAATTTTTAATATTTGGTTGCATATAATTTGGCTTTGCATGTCATGACTTTCTGATGTCTGTGACCCAACAACATCAAAAGACTCTTGATATCTTATTTTCTGGTACTCTTACAAGTGATACTATAACGTCTCTGCCTTTGAATGGATCTCTATGGGAATTGGGGGTGGGACTAGATTTAGTTGTAAATTGATGACTTACAGCCATTTTACCAATCATGTATTCCATACGGTTCCAGCATAATTTACAGCTAAATCTAGTCCCACCCCCCCAATTCCCATAGAGATCCATTCAAAGGCAGAGACGTTATAATATCGCTTGTAAGAGTACCAGAAAATAAGATATCAAGAGTCTTTTAATGTTGTGGGTCACAGACATCAGGAATTCAAGGCATGCAAAGCCAAAGGATATGCGACCAAATATTAAAAATTTAAAGGCACAGTCAACTAAGTGTATGTAAATTTCGGACCCACTGGAATTGTGATATAGTGAATTAAAAGTGAAATAATCTGTCTGTAAATAATTGTTGGAAAAATTACTTGTGTCATGCACAAAGAAGATGTCCTAACTGACTCGCCAACACTATAGTTTGCTAACATGAAATCTGTAGAGTGGTTAAAAATGAGTTTTAATGACTTCAACCTAAGTGTATGTAAACATCCGACTTCAACTGTATATACGGTGGTTACAGCACGGTGCCGTTCATCTCTTTTTTCGTTCTTCAGTTTATTTCTACTTCCTGCCATAGAGTTACGGAAGGGGTGCAATCAGCTACACTACCTTTCACAGAGGGACCTTAGTATGAAATGAAATAGGAGATAGAATCATTTCACAACTAGCTGTCTACTGCAAACGTTTATTTATGATAGCTTCAAAGATACGAGGTAAGCTAATAATGTTAAAGGGTAAGTTCGCTATTTTGGACCTTGGACCCTAATTGCGGTCCGTCTTCCATGAACCTGACCCATGAAGTCCATTTTTTCGCTGATCGGTCCAGTATTGAGTTCGCTACAGATTTCCTGTAGGCTCTCACTGGTCTACAATAGAAGTCAACGGGGCAATTAGAAATGTTATGGAAAAACAACGATAAATGTGCTTTTATAGCTCAGTGTGTATTCTTACGGTCTCAGTATGCTCTCCTGTGAAATGTACGCTATCGCAAACGCAAACCGAAAGTTGAAACAACAGTTCCATTTGAAACAGAACTATTTCTCGCACTGACTTCGGATAACATTACCTGCGCAACTTCAGCCTCTCTCTCTTCTCTTGCTCTCTTATCATCCATCTCTTGTAGTTCCGTGTCCGGGTATTCTGGCTCAAATCTGTAGCCAGTAACGTCAAAGTCAAAATCGAATTCTTCGTCTTCGTAATCATTATAGTCATCCATCATCCAAGTTTTTTTGTGGAAATTGTAGCCTACGTTGCTGCAGGTTAACAAACGCAGACTGCTCAACTAGATAGTTTCGTAAACGGCCGGCACACCTTCCCGCTCCCCTACCCCCGACACATAGTACTCCGCGGGAGCAGCGAAAACAAGCAACAGAGAAATGCTTACTTCCAAGCCATGCCAAGCACGTAAAAATGTTCAGATTGAGATACATTTCACAGGAGAGCATACTGAGACCGGTAACAATACACCCTGAGCATCCCGTCTCATTTATTGTACAGGAAAGCACATTTATCGAACATTTCTAATTGCCCCGTTGACTTCTATTGTAGACCAGTGAGAGCCTACAGGAAATCTGTAGCGAACTCAATACTGGACCGATCAGCGAAAAAATGGACTTCATGGGTCAGGTTCATGGAAGACGGACCGCAAAAGGTCCAAGGTCCAAAATAGCGAACTTACCCTTTAACGTAACTAACATACACTTTAGCCAGCTACGCATACCTTATTAAGGCAATCATTAATATCCAAACCAAAAGTTCTGTTTGTGAGAACCTTACAAAACTGTTATTCAATCGTTGTCAGTAGTCAGAAGACCCAGCAGAAGACCCAGCAATGGACGATCAACTGCTTTACCATATTACTGGTGTTTCATTTAATAGTAGTTTCGCAATGTTTGCATTTGATGCAATGGATTGTCCGCTGGCTGCGAAAATAGCATTCATGTCGAGAAGTAGCCTACTGTGCCAGCAGCCATACCACCATGCAATCTGCTCCTGCTGAATTGCTGAAGCTAAGCAGGTGTGGGCTTGGTTAGTACTTGGATGGGAAACCTCCTGGGAAAACTAAGTTGCTGCTGGAAGTGGTGTTGGTGGACCAGTAGGGGGCAAACTTCCCTCTGGTCAAATAAATCCCAATGCCCCAGTGCATTTCTGATACCGTTTTTTCCAAAATGTTTCGATACTCGGTAGGACTGATGTATTTCGGTCAGTGCCATGTTTTTACTTAGTCATTTCAGTAGGGTATCCCCAGTTGGTATGGATTATTTCTGCACGGTATCCCCAGTAAGTATGGATAATTTCTGCAAGTAATCTCCAGTATGTCATGGTGCATCAGGGCTGTTGATAGTGTGAGAAACTCACCCTGCCCGGTCTGGCATCGCCGTCCGCTCTCAAAGGAGAAGAGGTTTGAGTCATAGCCATAGCGACGCAGGCAGAGGTAGGGCCACCGAACGGCATCTCTCTTCCTCGTGTGCAGGATGAGCTCAGTCTGAGTGAGCTCCATTGTTCCCGAGCCCAACTCGTTCCCTTCATCGTCCACATTCGTCACCTGCAGGCACAACAGCAGGGTTACACCACAGCCAAACAAACCATATTACACCAAAGCTATGTACCTGAACACACAAACCTGCACAAAGCTCTGTATCTGAACAAACACACCTGTGCAAACACCTGTATCTGAACAAACACACCTGCTGAAATCCCTGTATCTGAACACACACAAGCACCGCCACAAATCCCTGTTCTTGAACACACACACCTGCACAAAGCCCTGCACCTGAACACACACACCTGCACAAAGCCCTGCACCTGAACACACACACCTGCACAAAGCCCTGTACCTGACCACACACATACCTACACAAAGTGGTGTACCTAAACACACACATGCGCAAAGCCCTGTACCTGAACACAAACACATGTGCAAAGGCCTGGACTTGAACAGTGACACCTGCACAAAGCCCTGTAACTGAACACACATACCTGTGCAAAGCCCTGTACCTGAACACACACACCTGTGCAAACACTTGTACCTGAACACACACACCTGCACAAATCCCTGTACCTGGACACATGCACAAAGCACTGTAACTGAACACACACACCTGCGCAAAGCCCTGTACCTGAACACACACACCTGTGCAAAGCCCTGTACCTGCACACACACACACCTGTGCAAAGCCCTGTACATGAACACACACACCTGTGCAAAGCCCTGTACCTGAACACACACACCTGTGCAAACACCTGTATCTGAACAAACACACCTGCTGAAATCCCTGTATCTGAACACACACAAACACCTCCACAAATCCCTGTTCTTGAACACACACACCTGCACAAAGCCCTGCACCTGAACACACACACCTGCACAAAGCCCTGCACCTGAACACACACACCTGCGCAAAGCCCTGTACCTGAACACACACACCTGTGCAAAGCCCTGTACCTGCACACACACACACCTGTGCAAAGCCCTGTACCTGAACACACACACCTGTGCAAACACCTGTATCTGAACAAACACACCTGCTGAAATCCCTGTATCTGAACACACACAAACACCTCCACAAATCCCTGTTCTTGAACACACACACCTGCACAAAGCCCTGCACCTGCACACACACACACCTGCGCAAAGCCCTGTACCTGAACACACACACCTGCACAAAGCCCTGTACCTGAACACACACACCTGTTCAAAGCCCTGTACCTGAACACACACTCCTGTTCAAAGCCCTGTACCTGTACACACACACACCTGTGCAAAGCCCTGTACCTGAACACACACATACCTACACAAAGTCCTGTACCTAAACACACACACATGTGCAAAGCCCTGTACTTGAACACACGCAACTGTGCAAAGCCCTGTACCTGAACACACACACCTGCACAAAGCCCTGTACCTGGACACACACACCTGTGCAAAGCCCTGTACCTTGTGGAAGTAAGCTGTTTTGTGAAACTGTTCTGTGGGCCCAAGAAAGCCTTATAAGCAAACTTTTATAAATAATTAAATAATACAGTCAAGATCTAGTGGAAAAGTACTGAGATGGGGGGTTGTGAGAGGGTGCAGGATAGCTCTCTGTCAGCAAGGACGAGGGCATCTAGCACACCAGTCAAAACAGGAATGTTTTCCTCCTGTGTTCCATAACTAAGCTGATAAGATAGATCATGCTGACCGAACAGGTGGGAAAAGAATAAAAAATAAGGGAAATTAAGGAAAATTTCATGGTCTGATTAAAAGGAGGAAAGGTCACAAACAATTTTATTTGATAGATCAAGAGTGCCCCCAAGCGCATAGGGTAAGAACAGGTCATAGAACATATTCATTTTTTGCCTAATTTGTTTTTGGATAAAATAAGATATTATGAAAGGGTGTTACCACATATTATTGGAGTATTAGTAACGTAAAGGAGGAGTTATGATATTGTATAAACTAATGTTTGTTTTTGTTCGGGGAATTCCGAATCCTCTGCGTAGGTTTGTGGTTTTGCCATGTTGAATCAACGTTTGACTGTTTAATAAAAGATTAAATTTAATAGAAGATTCTGCTATTTCCTTCATCTTTAATTTGAGAATTCTTCCACTCGAAAACCCATCTCAAATTGAACTTAATGAGGAGGGAGTCAAAGGACTTCCCTCCACATATTTGGCAAGCCAGCCAGGACTCCAAAATCCCGGGAAGGATGCAGGAGGGAACCAACGGCGTGCGGTGTTTTATCTTCAAGTTAGAGTCAATAGTGAGAGGTAAGCAGACACCTTTTTCATAAAAAGTCTGCAGAGAGGAATTACCCGCACTCCGTTGGCCCCAAGTGTGGTCCTACACCGGTGACGGGGCTCCAGTGGGTGAGTGGAAAGAAAAAAAAAAATAATAATAATATAATAATTTAAATTAATAAGTAAATAGATAGGATAAATAGGTAGAAAAATTATTGTGATGAAGTGAAATAAGCAGAAGTGTTGTGTGATATTTTGTGATTTTTGAGCGCTGAGTGTGATATTTTGTGGTTTTTGAGCTCTGAGAAAAAGGAAAAAGTTTGAGCTCTGAGAAAAAGATTTTGTGATTTATGACAACACTGTGGGGGAGCAATGGGCTCCAAGTTAGCTAACCAAAAACTCTGAAATACCGAGCAATTCCGGGTTGTGGGTCGCGTAGAGGTTGTGTGTAAAGGGACGCCTTTCCCTTCAAAGTCCGCCACAAACGGTGAATAGAGTGAAGCAGTTGAAAGATACTGCCACTGCTATATTACGGTAGGGACAATTAGGGAAGCAGTGTTGTGAGAAAATAAAAATAAAAAATAAAAAAACTATTTTAAAAAAAAAGTTATGTTGTGTGGCCAAATAATTTACTATTGTTAATAATACTATAGTTTTTGTTATAATTTTTTGTAAATAGTACTATATGTATATACATATATCTCAATTAATCAAATTAGAACATTACCATAGATCCATTGCACGGGTTGTACAATCAAACTGAACATAATCGATTAAACAATACTGTAACAGGAGAACAATAGAAAAAAGATAAGGTGTGCTAACATTATATGATAATTTGTTGTATTTTGGATGCTGTATATAATGCTGAAGGAAATTATGTAAATAACAGGGTTTTACTTAGATAGATAGTACTCCACTAGAAAAGTGGAAATATTATGTGCATGTTATTGTGTATGTTATTGTGGGAAAAGATACAGTGGGAGAATAATTAACATGAGAACAGTTATATGGAGTGAAATCTCTGTGCTGCCATTCAGGGATTGATAAATTCCTACCCATGGCCATAGAAACAGGAGAAACATTTGAAATATGTTTAGACTGGTGGGCAGACGGAGCCGTTTGGCTGGAGTGTACCCCAGTGAGGGAATTGAGAACTGTTGTGTTAAGCTCGACCGGTCATGGTCTAGTGGTGACTGTCTCAAGCCTGCCCTCATGGCTGTATTGGCCCCTGCCTCTGTTTAGCCCTTAGCTATGCTGCCATAGCCTTATTCTGCCGGGGTTTCCTTATCGCAGCAGACACCTCTGTCTCTCCTGCTGCGCTTGTTCTGCTACCATCTGAACCCCCTAACAATGTTTTTTCTTTTTCTTCCTCTTCCCTGCTCTGGGCACCTGCCCGGAGCTCTAGCCCAAGTTTCCAGAGTTTCCCGCGTCTTTCCCCCGCCCCCCCTCCTGGCCCGGAGCTCCAGCCCAAGACCAGCTAGGCGTCCCCCACCTGCCACTGCTGATCTCTACATGATGGAGTCATCTGTATCGAATACCTCCCTATGACATAATCAACCCATAGGCCAGTGGAGGATGGGCATCCCCCCCAATAGCCGGGTTCCTCTCGAGATTTCTTCCCATCGGGGAGTTTTTTCTCGCCACAGTATGAGGGTTTTTCTCTCCTACTAGAGTTTTTACCTCTGCTATCTGGGGGCTTAGAGCTGGCTTAGAGCTGGCATTTCCCATTTCCCCTTTCCTCCCCTTTCTGTTCTGTAAAGCGTCTTTGTGACAGTCATCTGTGAAAAGCGCTATATAAATAAAATTGAATTGAATTGAATTGAACTGAAGAGGTAGAAGGGGAAGTTGAGCAGGGGCATTCAGGGGGAGGAGCCACACGAGTCAAGTGGGAACTAACAGGATTAAAGGTAAAGGCGTGGCTACCAAGAACAGAGTGGTCCCCTGAATTATAAAAATAATAAGAATAAATCAATTAAGAATAAATCAATTAAGAATAAATTAATTATTTTTATTTTTAAAATTTAATTTTTTTAAAATTTTTTATTTTATTTTAAAAAGAAAACATGGAGGCAAAGTTATTATAGTTGTAAGTTTTTCATTTAGTTTTTATTTTTATTAGTTTTTAATTTCACTTTCTAATTGAGGGAGAGAAATTAAATATTGGTTTTGAATGTTTTAAATTACTCTATATGCAATCCAGATTTCAGATCACAGATCAGGAAGAGGATCAAAAACTAAAACTAAAAAGAATTCATGATTCATTTTTATTTTTATTTCAGTTCGTTTTGCACCACTACAGTACAGTTTTAGTTTTGTTTTAAAAGTAACTTTAATTTTTATTTTTATTTCAGTTAACTAAAATGTTTTTTTTATTTTTAGTTTCAGTTTTAGTTTAACTTTCAGTTAACTAGAATAAGCTTGCATGGGCTAAAGAAAAATAAGGATTTGAAAACGCAGAAGGGCGAGATTTTAAAGACACCTCTCTCCTGCATGATTTTTTCAAACAGACTATGAAAAAATGGGAAAAGTGGACAAGAGGTGGTCCCTTGGTATGGCCTAAGGAAGGCATTTTGGATTTCAATACCTGCAATCAGTGGAAGAAATTTTGTGTAGTAAAGAGAGTAAGAGCCGGAAAGGAAAGTTGCGAACTTACAGAGCACATCTAAATCAATGGAAACATGAGTCTTTCAGACGGAGAGCGACTGTGGAGAAGGAGGGGCACCAGCCGAAAGTGAACCCCCAGCCAGCAGCATCAGAGAGACCACCAGAAGGATGGCGACCGGCGAATGGAGCTACAGGCCTGTATCTTCTATTGAACAGCACTACCACTGGGGAACAAGAAGATTTGAGCCAGGGGCCTGAGACTACTGTGAGGATGAGGCCAGAGTTGGTGAAAGTGAAAGGGAACCTGGATGTACAAGGGAATTTGGAAACCATTTTAATAAGATCAAAAGGTACAGCAGCATGCCCAGAAGAAGGAGAATCAGAGACAGCCCAGAGTGACAACTGAGGAAACGAGGGAAATTCTGAAAATAGCACACCATGCCCACACCTCCACACACCTCATGGCAGGCCAGAGAATCAGGGAATGACAAGATGCAAGAAAGAAACAGTCAAATCGCAGAGGGCACATCGTGAATCTGAAGAGAGCAGCAAGCTAGGATGTGCCACTGGATATCAACAGGCAATGGAAGAAGTAGAGGATGAGATGTGGGAGGAAGAAACGAAACCGAAAGGAGGAGCAAGAAGAGCTGGAAGAGACCCAAGGAGAGGAGAATATTACATCAAAGGGAAAGTGAAACTAAGGTCAACTGCCATTCCCAAAGATGAATCAAGCTCCTCTAATAGTGAAGACTCAGATGAAAATGCAATAAGGAAGAAAAAGAAAGTAACAAAGGAAATGCTGAAACAAACCCTAAAGGAGGTGAAAAAAGCAGAACAAGCATTCCTGCGCGAAGGAGGGTACTCGCAGCAACGAGTTCAAGAATTGAAGCAGGACGATATCAGTAGTGATATCCAGAACAGTGCCAAGCAAAATCCTCAGGAAGAGCGGCAGAAGAAGGAGAGCATCTGCTCGATACAATCCAGGGGAAGAAGGAGACGAAGAGGATGAAGAAACCTTCCTGGCCCCATTGCAAGTCCTACCCCAACCAGGGAGACAACAGCCACTCACTAAGTACACCCCATGGTCATCGATGGACCTGGAGAACATGGTCAAGGATTTATCGAAAACAACAGAGGGAGCAGGACCATGGATAGCGAAGGTAGAGATGAAGACGACTCACCTGCCCCTGTGCATGGGAGATGTTAAGCAGCTACTAGTAAGATGTGTGGGGCACCAGGTCACTGAAATAATGGACCTAGCAGGCCTGAAAGGAATTATGGACACTCACAAGATGGACGGGGAAGCATTCAGCAGGCACAGACCATGTGTGTGGGCCGCGTTGAGGGGAGTGTTTCCACATAAATCAAGCCTTGCAGATATAACGAGTGCAGAACTAAAAGAAGGAGAGGACATCCATTATTTTATCAACAGGATGCAGGAGACATGGAAAACAAACATGGGACAGCCATTTGATGCATCACAAGGAACATCGACAATGTTCTTTCACATGTTGTGTAAAGCATTGCCCGAACCAGTGATAAAGGCCCTAAGCAAGGTTGTGGGGCTTTCCCAGGAGAATTGGGATAAACAAAGAGCCCATCTTGTCCACCACATGACGCTGCACAGAGAAAGTATGAAGACCTCAGAAGGGCAGAATAAATCTCTAAAGAAGAAACTGTTACTTCTCCAGATAGCCGAAAGGGAGAAAGAAGATCAGGGAATTCAAGCAGCAGTGATAACCCAGCAGATACAGGCACCCCCACCCTCACAACAAGTCCAAGGAGGACAGGGCCCATCCATCGAATGGGCTGGACCAAATTTCCAAAGGCCAGTGTTCCCATGGACGAACCAGGGCCAGTGGCAGCAGAAAGATTGCTGGAAATGCGGAAAGATAGGACACTGGGCCAGGAATTGTCAGAGAGGAAGAGGAAGGGGAGGATTCCAATCAAGAGGCAGCATGAACCAAGGAGCAAACCCTGGGTGGTGGCCATCATCATCGTCATCGTACCCCGCCAATGCCATCATATCAAGGACCCGAGAACCAGATAGCAGTGACCCCACAGCAAAACATGAATGGGCAGCAGCAGGGATGGCAGCCACAGCAGACACAACAGCCACAACAACAATGGGGATTGAGTCCCCAACAGAATCCCCTTCAATAGGGATGCCTTGAGAATCCTACACCCCTAGGAGCAGAGGGAGAGTGTGAAGCAAAGGAAATGCTATCTATAACATCCAGCTGTGCCACAAATGAACCACAAATTGATATTCTCATAAGAGGGAAAACATGCAACTTTTTAATAGATACTGGGGCAACATACTATTAGTCTGGAAGGGGGCACATTTGCCACTTACAACACCATATTAAAGCAAAAGGATTTTCAGGGATAACACAAACTGTTCCATTTACCGAAGAGCAAAAACTGTCAGTGGGGGAGCAGCAAATTGCGGCAAGACTCCTATATACCCCTAATGTACCGTAAACTTGCTAGGCAGGGATCTGCTGTGCTAAGAGATTTGTGCCTAAATAAAGCAGGAAGACACCAAATTGAATGGCTCCCAGAAACAGAATCAGCTTTCACTGGACTTAAGCAAGCATTACAAACAGCAGTACTGACCCAAAAAGAGCAAGAAAGAAACAAATCCATTGCCTATTACAGTACAAGACTGGATACCGTAGCAAGAGGACTACATACATGTGAGAAAGGACTGGCAGCAGCCGCCTTTGCAGTAGAGAAAGCAACGCCAATAACGGCAGGGCATGAAGTTACCCTGTACGTGTCACATGCAGTAGAAGCACTACTCAGTAGAGGGAAATCGTCCCTAACTCATCGGAGAGTATCAGGATATGAGATCCTAATCACACAGCCAGGATTGACCATTATCAGATGCAAAGCTGTGAACCCAGCGGAATTAATAGTGACCCCCAGAAGAAGGCCAACCACATGAATGTGAAAGAATGGTGGAAGCAGAAGCAAGAGCAAGAGAAGACCTACACCAAGAACCACTGGTGGCTCCGGACCACGTGTTCTTTGTGGACGGTTCATCATCCTTTGATCCCCAACACAGGAAAAAGGAGAGCCGGATATGCTGTAGTACAACAAGAAGGGCCATGGACATATCAAACGATCGAAGAATCAGCTCTAAGCCCAGGGACAAGTGCCTAACAAGCAGAACTGGTAGCCCTAGCAAGGGTCTGTAGAAGGGGTACAGGACACACCGTTAATATCTACTGTGACTCAGCGTATGCTTGTGGGGTATATAGTACACATTTTGGGGAATATGTGCAAGACGAGAGTTTCTCACTGCAGGGGGAAACCGTATAAAAAACATTTTTGAGGTAAAAGAACTGTTGGAGGTCATGAAACAACCCGCAAAAATTATAATTATAAAGTGCGGAGCACATACAGGCGGAACAGACCCTGTGTCAGCAGGAAACGATTATGCAGATAAAGCTGCTAAACTAGCAGCAGAGGAGTTGGAGTACTGGCCTACAGCAGATCAACAGGTGTTTCTGAATGTAGAAGCACAAGAGGCTTCTACAATGTCAGAAAAGGTGGATTGGGAAAAATAGAGGATGTGGGTTAGATAAGTCTACAGGAATATGGCGGCAATGTACAGGGAAAGCAGGGAAAGCAATCGCACCAAGCGCAGTAATAGAGGTCATTTGCAGAGCTGCCCATGGTGTTGGCCACTCTGCAAGGGGGGAGATGATGAGAGAAATACAGAAACATTGGTTTATACTAGCATGATATCAAGAGGCAAAATTTGTCAGGAAGTAAGGTAAAGTTGATAATGGACTATGTAGATATGATCGATCATTGATATATTCATTGCTATATTTTCAAGCATTCCCCACTGCGCATGCAGATTCTAAAACTGTAGCTAAAGCCTTGGCAAGAGAAATTTTTGCCCAGATTCGGGGTCTGTCAGACCCTGAGCAGCGACAATGGTTCTAAAAACTAAATTACAGAAAATATGTAGGCAAACAGGGATGAGATGAGTACAAGGTCTACCATTAGCACTCATGGCCATGATAAATAGTCAGAATAGATTTATCCATTTGACACCCCATGATCACACATATTACATACACTGACTGCATGAAGAAAAGAACAACTCAAAGGGGACATAATAAAGCCCCAACTGACTAAAGGCCCTTAGGATAGATAAAACAGACACATAAATAGATTAAGGAAAAGGGCGAAGAAGGTAGGAGACGCCTGAGTGAAGTGCTAGTAACCTCTCCTCAGGCTTCTTAGAATATGGGCTCCTAAGAAGAGGAAGAAGACATTACAAGTATAATCCAATTCTTTTTATATAATCTTTGTATAATTATAGCGAATCAAAATGAGATGATCATTAAAAATCATTAAATACAGTAGCTTTTTGATTAACTTTTGATATTTTTGATTAACTTTTTGATATTTTTGATTAACTTTTTGATATTCTTGATATTTACTTTTTGATAGATCATCTGTTAATTAGAGGAAGTATTAACTTAGTTAAATTATGCATGAAACTAATCAACTACAAATGTTTATTTTTATCATACAATACAATATCATACAATACAAATGTCATAACATAACCCCACCACCAGGCGAAGTATCAACAAGAGAATGTGAGACCGAATGGTCTCAAAGGGGGGAATGTGGAAGTAAGCTGTTTTGTGAAACTGTTCTGTAGGCCCAAGAAAGCCTCATAAGCAAACTTTTATAAATAATTAAATAATACAGTCAAGATCTAGTGGAAAAGTACTGAGATGGGGGGTTGTGAGAGGGTGCAGGATAGCTCTCTGTCCGCAAGGTGTGAAGGAATTTTCTGTTTTACAATATGTGTGTATTATCATAAAGACAATCACATGATTATCATTAAGCATTTAATATAATAGATCAATTATATATTGAGTTAAGTAATTAAATAATGTATTCTTTGTGAACACTGAGTAGGTCATGGTTCACTCCCTCTGTGTCTCTCTTTCACAAACTGCTGAGAACAGGCAGATGTTTTCGTTACTTGTTTTGAAGGTTATTGATAGTTATAGAAAGACAAAACACCAAGAATTGGATACCCTTGTCTCTGTATGTTTAGAAACCGCCCCTCAGTAAAGCAACGATATTGTGTATAAATCGATATTGTGTATAAATCTCCTCTGTATGCTGTTTTTAGGTCAGACAGATTCTGATGAGACTCTCTCTCATTCTAAGTTTATCTCCAATAAACTGAAATTCTTTTTCTTATTCTATTACATCGGTTTGTTGTGGTTCTGTTTGGACAGACTTGCTCACTGTGGGTTGAAAGGGAAAAATCCACGACAAAGGACGAGGGCATCTAAGCACACCAGTCAAAACAGGAATGTTTTCCTCCTGTGTTCCATAATTAAGCTGATAAGATAGATCATGCTGACCGAACAGGTGGGAAAAGAATAAAAAATAAGGGAAATTAAGGAAAATTTCATGGTCTGATTAAAAGGAGGAAAGGTCACAAACAATTTTATTTGATAGATCAAGAGTGCCCCCAAGCGCATAGGGTAAGAACAGGTCATAGAACATATAAATTTTTTGCCTAATTTGTTATTGGATAAAATACGATATTATGAAAGGGTGTTACCACATATTATTGGAGTATTAGTAACGTAAAGGAGGAGTTATGATATTGTATAAACTAATGTTTGTTTTTGTTCGGGGAATTCCGAATCCTCTGCGTAGGTTTGTGGTTTTCCCATGTTGAATCAACGTTTGACCGTTTAAATAAAAGATTAAATTTAATAGATGATTCTGCTATTTCCTTCATCTTTAATTTGAGAATTCTTCCACTCGAAAACCCATCTCAAATTGAACTTAATGAGGAGGGAGTCAAAGGACTTCCCTCCACAACCTGAACACACACACCTGCACAAAGTCCTGTACCTCAATACACACACCTGCACAAAGCCCTGTACCTGAACACACACACAAGTACAAAGCCCTGTACCTGAACAGACACACACCTGTGCAAAGCCCTGTACCTGAACACAATAGGGCTGTCAACACTGGCCAAAAATCACATTTGAATATTCCTTCTGAAAAAACACATAAGTTTGAATATATATTCGAATATCTATTACAATTTTAAAATGTTACAATTTTACCAACTTTCGGGCTGTGTTATTGCACGTTAGGTCCACAAGAGGGCAACCAATACAACAAGACACATAACTAGTATAGGTAGCTACATTTTATTTGAACATAAACATGAACGCACTCAGGTTTGAAAAAAAAAAAAGTGCTAAAAACCTGTTAACATTCGAGATGGCTTTAAAATCTACATATACACTTTTATAATGCTTTTGTTTGAATACAATTAAGGCACACAATTTCTGAACACACACACCTGTGCAAAGCCCTGTACCTGAACACACACACCTGTGCAAAGAACTGTACCAGAACACACACCTGCTATTAAATGAAAGTGCCGTGTCCGTCCAGTACAAGCATAGCAATGACCCGTATGCAGCATCTTCCGTTTTCAACAGAGGAGACGCTAAAATTTGAGATTTATTTTTGGTTTAACACAACCCAAGTTGAAAGGAAGACAGAGGCTGCATTTGAGAAAGGAAGGATCCTTTAGATCGCATGAACTGGAAATAGTTTCCGGGCAGCCATGCTAAGGACCGTTCAAATTTCTTATATTGAGAAGGAAAGGAGCTTCACAATTCCTTTTATCCGTCCTTTCAGAAAGGATGCTCTGGACTATCCTTTTCAGGAGGAAGGTAGTATTCGCGCCCCACAATCCAATGTTTTCATAAGCATCTATGTTTTCTGGAATCTACCGAATTCAAACAAGGTGAACATCTGAAAAATGCCGGAAATCTACATGTGAATAGCTAGTATTGTTGATTAGTATTTGTTACGAACCGAATACGGGCTGGACCCAAGTGCAACGACCAGGAGACAGATTATCAGCAAGGGGTTTTTATTATAAGCTTTGGGGTAGTCCCAAAGCTGTACAGAAAGGAAACACAGGAATAACACAGGGTTAGAAAGTTCAATCAGAACTGCTCCAAGCCGGAGCTGGACTTGAGTGCAGGCAGCGGGTTCCAAGCCGGAACTGGACTGTACTGGACCGGAGGTCCACTCAGGAACTGGATCCCGGAATCGGCAGGTTTGTTCCAAACCGGAACTGGACCTTGACGGGAGGTGCACAAACACCGGAACTGGACTGGAACTGGACCGGGAGGTCCAACTGGAACTGGAGTGCAGGAACAACGGGGTTGTTCCAAGCCGGAACAGGACTTTACACTGGAGGTGTATTTAACACCGGAACTGGACTGGAACTGGACCGGGAGGTCCAACTGGAACTGGATAGCAGGAACAACGGGGTTGTTCCAAGCCGGAACTGGACTTTCCTCTGGAGGTGCACTTAACACCAGAACTGGACTGGAACTGGACCGGGAGGTCCAACTGGAACTGGATAGCAGGAACAACGGGGTTGTTCCAAGCCAGAACTGGACTTTGGACTGGAGGTGCACTTAGCACCGGAACAGGACAGGAACTGGACCGGGAGGTCCAACAGGAACTGGGTAGCAGGAACAACGGGGTTGTTCCAAGCCGGAACTGGACTTTGGACTGGGGGTGCATATAGCACCGGAACAGGACAGGAACTGGACCGGGAGGTCCAACAGGTACTGGGCTGGATACAGAGGTAGGTGACCGGTTGAGCCCGGTAGGGTAGAGCTGTGTGGCGGAGCTCAGCTGCAGCTGGTTGAGGGTAGCTGGTTTGCCGAGGAACCTGGGACCGTAACCGCAGCGAAGGGATCCACTACGGCCGGACAGGAACCACTGCAGGATAGCTAGGCAGGAACCCAACAGCGGACGCAATGCGAGCTGGAGTTGGGGGCACCGTAACACACACACATGCAGACTACTCACTACAGACTGGTAGGTACAGGAACAGCTGGTAAATTAAGGGAGACAGGTTAGAAAACACACAAACAGCAAATTGTTAGGGCTAGATAGCTACCGAACTGGAGGGTAGGGAAACTGGAAGCTGAACAGGTATAAACCCGTAACCAAGCAAACAGTAAACGTGACTAGAAACATGAAGACCATGAAACACACAAGGTAGTTTAACGAACTGGCCCCGACTAGAAGCCAGACGGGGGTTAAAGTAGGGGAGTGAGATTGAAACTTAATGACGAACACGTGAGGAATGTAACCGAGAGTGATTGAAACAAACAGGTGCGGAATGAATGTCATGAATGGGGGAAAGAGATAGGTGGAAACCAAAGTGGGAAGCCGAGAGAAACAAACAGAGGGGAAACGCCCAGCCTGTAGCAAAGGGGAAAACATGGACAGGAGAATCCAACATGACACGGAAGGAACAAGGAAAAACACGGAAAAGGACAGGAAGGGAACGGGACGTTACAGTACCCCCCCCTCAATGGACGCCACCTGGCGTACCTGGAGGCCTGATCTTGTCCGGGAACTGATCGTGAAAGTCCCGGATAAGGGAGTGGTCCAGAATGAGGCCCTTGTGGAGCCAGGACCGCTCCTCAGGGCCATAACCCTCCCAATCGACCAGGTACTGGAAGCCCCGACCCTTACGGCGAATATCAATGATCTGGCTCACCGTGTAGGCCGGGGCGTTGTCGATGACCCGGGAAGGAGGAGGAGAGATAATTGGGGCACTGAGGGGGCTGGAGGCGACAGGCTTAATCTGGCTAACGTGAAAAACCGGGTGGACCTTGAGGGAGACAGGGAGGGAAAGCTTAACGGACACAGGGTTGATTAAACAAACAATGGGGAAGGGACCAATAAAACGGGGTTGGAGCTTCTTAGATGAAGAGGGGAGGGGAATGTTGGCTGTGGAGAGCCAGACCTGCTGACCGGCCCTATACTGCGGGGCTGCGGTCCTGTGAAGGTCCGCCAGGCGTTGGGAACGGGAATTGGAGCGGAGGAGTGCGGTACGTGTAAGTCTCCACATGCGTTTGCATCTGAGGAAGTGAGACCTCACAGAAAGTACTGCCACCTCAGCTTCCTGGGCCAACAGGAGGGGAGGTTGATACCCCAAGGAGCATTCGAAGGGAGACATCCCAGAGGATGCGCATTTAAGGGAGTTATGGGCGTACTCTACCCAGGGGAGAAAACGGCTCCAGGAAGCGGGGTTACGGGCAGTGACGCACCGCAGGGCGGCCCCCAGGTCCTGGTTGGCCCTCTCTGCCTGACCGTTAGACTGGGGATGGAACCCTGATGATAAGCTAGCTGACGCACCCAGGGCCACACAGAACGCCTTCCACACTTGGGAGGAGAATTGGGGCCCACGGTCCGACACAATGTCGGAGGGGATCCCGTGCAGCCTAACCACATGCAGCACCAGGAGCTCAGCAGTTTCGAGGGCGGACGGGAGCTTAGGGAGAGGGATAAAGTGGACCGCCTTGGAGAACCGGTCCACAATTGTCAGAATGGTAGAGTTGCCCTCTGACAAAGGCAGACCGGTGACGAAGTCAACGCCGATGTGACTCCAAGGACGGCCCGGGACGGGGAGAGGGTGGAGCAAACCGGAGGGAGGCTGGTGGGATGCCTTGCTCCTGGCGCAAACAGGACAGGCCAGGACGAAGGCACGGGTATCCCCCTTGAGGGTGGGCCACCAAAAACTCCTCCTGACAAGGGCGACAGTTCTGGCAACACCTGGGTGACAAGCCAGACAGGAGGCGTGAACCCATTCAAGGACCTGGGAGCAGACGGAATTGGGCACAAAAATGGAAGAGTTAGGGTTACTGCGGGGGTCCGGTTGGGAAGCCTGGGCGGCCCTCATGATCTCCTCGATCTTCCAGGAGACCGCAGCCACCACACAGGATGCTGGTAAAATGGGCTCTGGATCAGCAGGACTGGAGGGGAGGGAAAAAATGCGGGACAAGGCATCAGCCTTGGTGTTATGGGAACCGGGGCGAAAAGAAACAGAAAAATTAAAACGGGCAAAAAACAGAGACCATCTAGCTTGGCGGGCATTAAGCCTTTTAGCCGACCTGATATAAATTAAATTTTGGTGATCTGTGAGAACAATAAAGGGATTACCTGCCCCCTCCAGCCAGTGACGCCACTCCTCTAGTGTGAGCTTAATGGCAAGTAGTTCCCGATCCCCGACATCATAATTGCGTTCTGCGGAGGACAGTCTCCGGGAGAAGAATGCGCAGGGATGGAGTTTGTTGTCCAAGGCGGCTCGCTGAGACAGAATGGCCCCTACACCGGTGTCGGAGGCATCAACCTCGATGGTGAACTGACGGGTAGTGTCGGGGTGACTCAGAATGGGAGCAGAGGAGAACCGAACCTTGAGTTGCTCAAAGGCCAGCTGGGCCTCGGAATTCCAGCAGAAGGGAATGGAAGTGGAGGTGAGCTTGGTAAGGGGGGCAGCAATGACACTGTAATTGCGGATGAAACGCCGATAAAAGTTAGCAAAGCCGAGGAACTGTTGGAGGTGCTTACGTGAGGAGGGTTGGGGCCATTCTGTCACCGCCTTGACTTTAGCAGGATCCGCCCGGATACTGCCCTCCTCAATGATGAAGCCGAGGAACGGGACAGATGATGCGTGGAACAAGCACTTCTCGGCCTTTACGAAAAGTTGGTTCTCCAGCAGCCGCTGCAGAACCTCCCGGACGTGGAGAATGTGCTCCTGAGGGGATTTGGAGAAAATGAGGATATTATCAATATACACGAAGACACACTTGCCAAGTAGGTCCCGAAGCACATCATTGACTATGCCCTGGAAGACTGCTGGGGCGTTAGTTAGGCCGAACGGGACCACCAGGTATTCGTAGTGGCCCAACGGGGTATTGAAAGCAGTCTTCCACTCATCCCCCTCGCGTATCCGCACCAGGTGGTAAGCGTTGCGGAGGTCGAGTTTGGTAAAAGTGACTGCCTGGGAGAGGGGTTCAAATGCGGTGTTAATCAGAGGAAGGGGGTATTTGTTACGGATGGTAACCTCATTGAGGCCCCGGTAGTCGATGCAGGGCCGCAGAGAACCGTCCTTCTTCCCCACGAAAAAGAACCCTGCACCAACCGGAGATGAGGAGGGACGGATTATGCCCGACGCGAGGGACTCGTGGATGTAAGTCTCCATGGCCAGCTTCTCCGGGCCCGACAAGCTGTAGAGGCGGCCAGACAGAAGCTTAGCCCCTGCCAGAAGGTCGATACAGCAGTCGTAGGGCCTGTGAGGAGGTAAAGACAGAGCACGTGATTTTGAGAACACTTGAGACAGGTCATGATACTGGTTAGGAACGTTAACCAGGTCGGGTCCAGGTAGGGAGGAACTGTCACACTTAGCCCCCGGGGGGGGTAGAGCAGAGCGAAGACAACTGGCTAGACAGTGGGCACTCCAAGCCAGAATACGACCGGCTCGCCAGTCGATGTGCGGGTTGTGGAGGCGTAGCCAGGTCTGACCCAGGACCATGGAAGACTGCTTGGCGTGGATTAGGAGAAGTTGTATTGTCTCCCGATGATTACCTGACAAATTTAACTGTAGGGGAATGGTGGAGTGAGTAACTAACCCCAGGCTCCTGCCGTCCAGGGCGAGAGCAGTGATAGGGGTAGGTAGAGCCTCTGTGGGGATGCCGGCCCTCCTGACGAAGGAGATGTCAATGAAATTTGCATCGGCCCCGGAGTCGATAAGGGCTGATGATTGAAGCGGAGTTGTCCCTCCAAAGGAGGGTGGCCTTGAAAACAAGGCGGTTCTGGGCTGCATGGTCGGGAATGATAGGGCTCGTCAGAACGCCCAGCTTCACTGGCGAGCCACCTCTTTTGGGCGAATGGGACAAGAGGCGATTTGGTGGCCTAACTTGCCACAGTAAAAACGAGACCTGGTGCGGAACCGACGTTGGCGCTCCTCAGCATCCACCGTAACTCTGCCCAGTTGCATAGGCTCCTCCTCGGACACCACAGCAGAGCTCTTCGGCCCCGTAAAGGAGGAGTGTTGACGTGCACCAGTAGAGTCGGAGAGCGGATGACGACCGGGATTCCTTCCTCGCTCACGAGCCCGGATGCGGAGACGGTTGTCAACGGTGATAGCCAAGCTGATGAGGCTGTTGAGGGAGCTGGACTCCTCACGGGTAGCGAGTAGATCCTTGAGCTCCTCACTGAGGGCCTGACGAAAGGCCCCTTGAAGGGAGGTGTCGTTCCATCCGGACTCAGCAGCGAGGGTGCGGAACTGGATCGCCATCTCAGCGACACTGCGGCTGCCCTGTCGAACCTGCAGCAGGCGCTGAGTAGCGTCTCGCCCACAGGCTGGGTGGTCGAAGACGCGCCGCATCTCCAAGGTGAAGGACACGAAGTTGTTACACATGGGGGCTTGGCTGTCCCAAACAGAAGTGGCCCACTCCAGGGCACTGCCTCCCAAGCTGCTCATGATGAAAGCGATCTTGCATGGGTCAGAAGCGAATGAAGTGGGCTGCATACGGAAGACGATGTCGCATTTCATCAGAAACTCGCGGCACTTCCCCAGCCCCCCACGGTATAATTCGGGGTGTTGAACTCTAGGTTCCCGGCTAGGAGAGGGAACCGGAACCTCGGGAGGCGGCTCTGGAGTAGGAGGGGTCGGACCCACTGGAATCCGAGGAAGGGGCTGATGCAGCGAGAGCTGAGCAACCTGCTCCGTGATGCCCCTCAGCACCTCCAACACGTCATCCAAACGACGGCCCTGTTGGTCGCTGACCGCAGTTTGGCAGGAGAAGGCGTGGCGAATCTGCTCCAGGTCGGCTGGATCCATGTTTTTGGCCAGTTCGTTCTGTTACGAACCGAATACGGGCTGGACCCAAGTGCAACGACCAGGAGACAGATTATCAGCAAGGGTTTTTATTATAAGCTTTGGGGTAGTCCCAAAGCTGTACAGAAAGGAAACACAGGAATAACACAGGGTTAGAAAGTTCAATCAGAACTGCTCCAAGCCGGAGCTGGACTTGAGTGCAGGCAGCGGGTTCCAAGCCAGAACTGGACTGTACTGGACCGGGAGGTCCAACTGGAACTGGAGTGCAGGAACAACGGGGTTGTTCCAAGCCGGAACTGGACTTTACACTGGAGGTGTATTTAACACCGGAACTGGACTGGAACTGGACCGGGAGGTCCAACTGGAACTGGATAGCAGGAACAACGGGGTTGTTCCAAGCCGGAACTGGACTTTACTCTGGAGGTGCACTTAACACCGGAACTGGACTGGAACTGGACCGGGAGGTCCAACTGGAACTGGATAGCAGGAACAACGGGGTTGTTCCAAGCCGGAAATGGACTTTGGACTGGAGGTGCACTTAGCACCGGAACAGGACAGGAACTGGACCGGGAGGTCCAACAGGAACTGGGTAGCAGGAACAATGGGGTTGTTCCAAGCCGGAACTGGACTTTGGACTGGGGGTGCATATAGCACCGGAACAGGACAGGAACTGGACCGGGAGGTCCAACAGGTACTGGGCTGGATACAGAGGTAGGTGACCGGTTGAGCCCGGTAGGGTAGAGCTGTGTGGCGGAGCTCAGCTGCAGCTGGTTGAGGGTAGCTGGTTTGCCGAGGAACCTGGGACCGTAACCGCAGCGAAGGGATCCACTACGGCCGGACAGGAACCACTGCAGGATAGCTAGGCAGGAACCCAACAGCGGACGCAATGCGGGCTGGAGTTGGGGGCACCGTAACACACACACACACGCAGACTACTCGCTACAGACTGGTAGGTACAGGAACAGCTGGTAAATTAAGGGAGACAGGTTAGAAAACACACAAACAGCAAATTGTTAGGGCTAGATAGCTACCGAACTGGAGGGTAGGGAAACTGGAAGCTGAACAGGTATAAACCCGTAACCAAGCAAACAGTAAACGTGACTAGACAGGTATGCCTACATTGTGATCATGTGGGCTCTACGTTTGGGCTACGTAGTATTTGGGACAGTCCATTTGACAGTTTAGAAAAAGGTAGAGAACCACGGCTTATATTTAAATGTACAGTGTTCCAGCCCTTTTGGGTTAGTGCATTATCAACATTGGCCAACTACATGGGCATTTCACAAAACTTAAACTGCACATATAAATAGAAGTGACTCTAGTCAGGGATTTAATTAGTACATACCAATATTTGTTCTTCCAGCCGACAAGACAAGCCAAACTATTCAGTCTCATTACCCAGATAGCAAGCGACGTAGATTCAATGTGGAATTCTGACGTTGATCCAACATCAATTTGCTCATCGAGATCACGTTGAATCAATGTCAGAATACCGACAAATATTGAATAATCAAGGTTAAATATTAACATGATATTTAAAAGTTTTAATTTTTGTCGCTATCACTGACTCACTCTATTAGCTAACTGAACCAGTTAGTAGCTGATAATGTCAGTTGTAACTCTAGCCTAAATAATTAGCTAAGGTCATAAATTGCTTTGCTAGCTGAACACATAAAATAGATAAAAATACAACTTCATTGCAGTGAGTGTACTTGTGGGTGAAAAAATAACCAATTTTGATGATTATTCAATATTTTTCGGTATTCTGACTTTGATTCAACGTGATCTCAATGAGCAAATTGATGTTGAATCCACGTCGGAATTCCACATTTAATCTACGTCAATTCAACGTTCACTTGCTATCTGGGTAATTAAAGGGAGAAAGTTGCGCACCTCTACTGGGGAATGGGGATGAGTGCAAACACCAACCATACAGCATGGAGAGTGTATTCTTAATACCTGCACCTTGCAGACAGATATGCATTTAGGGAGGTTGTAAATTAATGATGAATGGTCTCCTCCGCATTCATTAAAGAGTGATTTTGAATTTTAAAAATATGATGCTCAAACTTTATTTGATTGGCCACCAGAGCGTGTGAGCGGAGTTGAGCGAAAAAACTAGTGTTTTGAATCAAATTATTTCAATAATCTGGACAGCTCATGCTATTTATTCACCACAACAGGAAAAGATGATAGCCAATAGCCTAAACGAATGCGATTGTTACCAATATTCAGCAAAGGGATTAGTATCCACAAATTATGGAAAGTTTCTATTTTAGATTTAAATAACAAGGAATACAACAAAAATACTCAAAGGTGTGTGTAATGCACACGTTGTCTAAAGAAAAAACTGTGTTAAAGCCTAATTATAGGGAGAATCACTGAAGGAAAACAGAAAAAATAGTAGGTTAACTTGGTTATCACCCTTATGCATTTAGGACATGGGAAAGGAAGGAATCATGGTGACAGTGAAACTTTGTCCCTATTCCTATGCAAAACCTTGTACCTGAACACACACCTGTGCAAATCCCTGTACCCGAATACACACCTGCCGAAAGCCCAGTACCTGAACACACACCTGCGCAAAGCCCGGTACCTGAATACACACACCTGTGCAAAGCCCTGTACCTGAACACACACACACCTGTGCAAAGAACTGTACCTGAACACAAACACCTGCACACAGCCCTGTACCTGAACAAACACACATGCACAAAGCCCTGTACCTGAACACAAACACCTACACAAAGCCCTGTACCTTAACACACAAACCAGCGCAAAACCTTGTACCTGAACACACACGTGTGCAAATCCCTGTACCTGAATACGCACCTGCCCAAAGCCCAGTACCTGAACACACACACACCTGTGCAAAGCCCCACACCTGAACACACACCTGTGCAAAGCTCTGTACCTGAACACACACACCTGTGCAAAGCCCTGTACCTGAATAGACACACCTGTGCAAAGCACTGTACCTGAACACACACACCTGTTCAAAGCCCTGTACCTGAACACACACACCTGCCCAAAGCCCTGTACCTGAACACACACACCTGCACAAAGCCCTGTACCGGAACACACACACCTGTGCAATGCCCTGTACCTAAACACAGACACCTGCCCAAAGCCCTGTACCTAAACACACACAACTGCACCTGAATAGACACATCTGCACAAAGCCCTGTATCTAAACATGCACACACCTGTGCAAAGTCCTGTACCTGAACACACACACCTGTACAAAGCCCTGTATCTGAACACACACACCTGTGCAAAGCCTAGTACCTGAACACACACACCTGCGCAAAGCCCTGTACCTGAACACACACACCTGCACAAAGACCTGTACCTGAACACAAACACCTACAAAAAGCCCTGTACCTTAACACACAAACCTGCGCAAAACCTTGTACCTGAACACACACCTGTGCAAATCCCTGTACCTGAATACACACCTGCCCAAAGCCCAGTACCTGAACACACACACCTGTGCAAAGCCCTGGAGCTGAACACACACATGCACAAAGCCCCATACCTGAACACACACCTGTGCAAAGCTTGTACCTGAACACACACACCTGTGCAAAGCCCTGTACCTGAATACACACACCTGCACAAATCCCTTTATCTAAACGCGCACACACCTCCACAAATCCCTGCAACTGAGAACACACACCCGTACAAAACCCTGTACCTGAACACACACACCTGCACAAAGCCCTGTACTTCAATACACAAACACCTACACAAAGCCCTGTACCTGAACAAACACACCTGCACGAAGCCCTGTACCTGAATACACACACCTGTGCAATGCCCCGTACCTGAACACACACACCTGTGCAAAGCCCTGTACCTGAACACAAACACCTGCACAAAGCCCTGTACCTGGACAGATACAACTGCACAAAACCCTGTACCCGAACACATATACGTGTACAAAACCCTGTGCCTAAACACAGATACCTGCACAAAGCCCTGTACCTGAATACACAAACCTGCGCAAATCCCTGTACCTGAACACACACACACACACACACACACACCGGCACATAGCCCTATAGCTGAATACACACAACTGCACAAAGCCATGTACCTAAACACACACACAGACACACCTGTGCCTGAACACACACAACTATGCAAAGAACTGTACCTGAACAAACACACCAGCACAAAGCCCTGTACCTGAACACACACACCTGTGCAAAGCTCTGTATCTGAACATGCACCTGTGCAAATCCCTGTACATGAACACACACATTTGTGTAATGCCTTGTACCTGAACACACACACACCTGCGCAAAGCCCTGTACCTGAACACACACATGCACAAAGCCCTGTACCTGAACCCAGAAACACCTGCACAATGCCCTGTATCTGAACACACACACCTGCACAAAGCCCTATACCTGAACACACACACCAGTTAAAAACCCTGTACCTGAACACACACCTGTGCAAAGCCCTGTACCTCAACACAAACACCTGCACAAAGCCCTGTACCTGCACACATACACCTGCACAAAACCCTGTACCTGAACACACACACCTGCGCAAATCCCTGTACCTGAACACATTCAACTGCACCTGAATAGATAGACCTGCACAAAGCCCCGTATCTAAACATGCACACACCCGGGCAAAGCTCTGTACCTGAACAAACACACCTGTGCAAAGCCCGGTACCTGAACACACACACCTGTGCAAAGCCCTGTACCTGAACACAGACACACCTGTGCAAAGCCCTGGACCTGAATATACACACCTGCGCAAATACCTGTACCTGAACACACACATCTGCACCTGAATAGACACACCTGCACAAAGCCCTGTATCTAAGCACGCACAAACCTCCACACAAATCTGCAGTTGAACACACAGACCTGCACAAAGCCCTGTACCTGATCACACACACCTGCACATAGCCCTGTACCTGAACACACACACCTGTGCAAAGCTCTGTACCTGAACATGCACCTGTGCAAATCCCTGTACCTGAACACACACACTTGTGCAATGCCTTTTACCTGAACACACACACACCTGCGCAAAGCCCTGTACCTGAACACACACATGCACAAAGCCCTGTACCTGAACACAGAAACACCTGCACAATGCCCTGTATCTGAACACACACACCTGCACAAAGCCCTATACCTGAACACACACACCAGTTCAAAACCCTGTACCTGAACACACACCTGTGCAAAGCCCTGTACTTCAACACAAACACCTGCACAAAGCCCTGTACCTGCACACACACACCTGCGCAAATCCCTGTACCTGAACACACACACCTGCACAAAGCCCTATACCTGAACACACACACCAGTTCAAAACCCTGTACCTGAACACACACCTGTGCAAAGCCCTGTACTTCAACACACACACCTGCACAAAACCCTGTACCTGAACACACACACCTGCGCAAATCCCTGTACCTGAACACACCCACCTGCACAAAGCCCTGTACTTCAATACACAAACACCTACACAAAGCCCTGTACCTGAACAAACACACCTGCACGAAGCCCTGTACCTGAATACACACAACTGTGCAATGCCCCGTACCTGAAAACACACACCTGTGCAAAGCCCTGTACCTGAACACAAACACCTGCACAAAACCCTGTACCTGAACACATATACGTGTACAAAACCCTGTGCCTGAACACAAACACCTGCGCAAATCCCTGTACCTGAACACACACACACACACACCTGCACATAGCCCTATAGCTGAATACACACACCTGCACAAAGCCATGTACCTAAACACACACACACACACACACACACACCTGTGCCTGAACACACACAACTATGCAAAGCCCTGTACCTGAACAGACACACCTGTGCAAAGAACTGTATCTGCACAAACACACCTGCACAAAGCCCTGTACCTGAACACACACACCTGTGCAAAGCTCTGTACCTGAACACAGACACACCTGTGCAAAGCCCTGGACCTGAATACACACACCTGTGCAAAGACCTGTACCTGAACACACACACACCTGTGCAAAGCTCTGTACCTGAACATGCACACTTGTGCAATGCCTTGTACCTGAACACACACACACCTGCGCAATGCCCTGTACCTGAACACACACATGCACAAAGCCCTGTAGCTGAACCCAGAAACACCTGCACAATGCCCTGTATCTGAACACACACACCTGCACAAAGCCCTATACCTGAACACAGACACCAGTTCAAAACCCTGTACCTGAACACACACCTGTGCAAAGCCCTGTACCTCAACACAAACACCTGCACAAAGCCCTGTACCTGCACACATACACCTGCACAAAACCCTGTACCTGAACACACACACCTGCGCAAATCCCTGTACCTGAACACACTCAACTGCACCTGAATAGATAGACCAGCACAAAGCCCCGTATCTAAACATGCACACACCCAGGCAAAGCTCTATACCTGAACAAACACACCTGTGCAAAGCCCGGTACCTGAACACAGACACACCTGTGCAAAGCCCTGGACCTGAATACACACACCTGCGCAAATCCCTGTACCTGAAAACACACATCTGCACCTGAATACACACACCTGCACAAAGCCCTGTATCTAAGCACGCACAAACCTCCACACAAATGTACAGTTGAACACACAGACCTGCACAAAGCCCTGTACCTGAACACACACACCTGCAAATAGCCCTGTACCTGAATACATACACCTGCACAAAGCCATGTACCTAAACACACACACACACACACACACACACCTGTGCAATGCACTGTACCTGAACACACACACCTTTGCAAAAACTTGTACCTGAACACATACACCTGTGCAAAGCCCTGTACCTGAACACACACACCTGTACAAAGCCCTGTATCTAAAGACGCACACACCTCCACACAACCCTGCACCTGAACACACACACATGCACAAAGCCCTGTATCTGAACAAACACACCTGTGCAAAAAACTGTACCTGAACACACCCCTGTGCAAAGCCCTGTACCTGAAGACACACCTGCCCAAAGCCCAGTACCTGAACACACACACCTGTGCAAAGCCCTGTACCTGAACACACACATGCACAAAGCCCCATACCTGAACACACACACCTGAGAAAAGCTCTGTACCTGAACACACACACCTGCGCAAAGCCCTGTACCTGAATAGACACATGCACAAAGCCCAGTACCTGAACACACACACCTGCACAAAGCCCTGTACCTGAACACAAACACCTACACAAAGCCCTGTTCCTAAACACACACACCTGCGCAAAACTTTGTACCTGAACACACACCTGTGCAAATCCCTGTACCTGAATACACACCTGTCCAAAGCCCCAATACCTGAACACACACACACCTGAGGAAAGCTCTGTACCTGAACACACACCTGTGCAAATCCCTGTACCTGAATACACACCTGCCCAATGCCCTATACCTGAACACACACCTGTGCAAAGCCCTGTATCTCAACACAAACACCTGTACAAAAGCCCTGTACATGAATACACACACCTGTGCAATGCCCCGTACCTGAACACACACACCTGTGCAAAGCCCTGTACCTGAACACAAACACCTGCACAAAGCCCTGTACCTGGACAGATACAACTGCACAAAACCCTGTACCTGAACACATATACGTGCACAAAATCCTGTGCCTGAACACACATACCGGCACAAAGCCCTGTACCTGAACACACACACCTGCAAATAGCCCTGTACCTGAATACACACACCTGCACAAAGCCATGCACATAAACACAAACACACACCTGTACAATGCCCTGTACCTGAACACACACACACACACACACCTGCACATAGCCCTATAGCTGAATACACACACCTGCACAAAGCCATGTACCTAAACACACACACACACACACACCTGTGCAAGGCCCTGTACCTGAACACACACAACTGTGCAAAGCCCTGTACCTGAACAGATACACCTGTGCAAAGAACCGTACCTGAACAAACACACCTGCACAAAGCACTGTCCCAGAACACACACACCTGCACAAAACCCTGTACCTGAACACACACCTGTGCAAAGCCCTGTACCTGAACACAAACACCAACACAAAGCCCTGTCCCTAAACACACACACCTGCGCAAAACCTTGTACCTGAACACACACCTGTGCAAATCCCTGTACCTGGATACACACCTGCCGAAAGCCCAGTACCTGAACAAACACACCTCTGCAAAAAACTGTACCTGAACACACCCCTGTACAAATCCCTGTACCTGAATACACACACCTGCACAAATCCGTTTATCTAAACACGCACACACCTCCACAAATCCCTGCAACTGAACACACACACCAGCACAAAACCCTGTACCTGAACACACACGCCTGTGCAAAACCCTGTACCTGAACACACACATGCACAAAGCCCCATACCTGAACACACACACCTGAGAAAAGCTCTGTACCTGAACACACACACCTGCGCAAAGCCCTGTACCTGAATAGACACATGCACAAAGCCCAGTACCTGAACACACACCCACCTGCACAAAGCCCAGTACCTGAACACACACACACATGCACAAAGCCCTGTTCCTAAACACACACCTGCGCAAAACTTTGTACCTGAACACACACCTGTGCAAATCCCTGTACCTGAATACACACCTGTCCAAAGCCCCAATACCTGAACACACACACACCTGAGGAAAGCTCTGTACCTGAACACACACCTGTGCAAATCCCTGTACCTGAATACACACCTGCCCAATGCCCTATACCTGAACACACACCTGTGCAAAGCCCTGTATCTCAACACAAACACCTGTACAAAAGCCCTGTATGTAAAGACGCACACACCTCCACACACACACCTGCACAAAGCCCTGTATCTGAACAAACACACCTGTGCAAAAAACTGTACCTGAACACAGCCCTGTGCAAATCCCTGTACCTGAATACACACCTGCCCAAAGCCCAGTACCTGAACACACACACCTGCACAAAGCCCTGTAGCTGAACACAAACACCTACACAAAGCTATGTCCCTAAACACACAGACCTGCGCAAAACCTTGTACCTGAACACACACCTGTGCAAATCCCTGTACCTGAATACACACCTGCCGAAAGCCCAATACCTGAACACACACACACCTGTGCAAAGCCCTGTAGCTGAACACACACATGCACAAAGCTCCATACCCTAACACACACACCTGAGAAAAGCTCTGTACCTGAACACACACACCTGCGCAAAGCCCTGTACCTGAATAGACAAATGCACAAAGCCCTGTATCTGACCACACACACGTGCACAAAGCCCTGTACCTGAATACACACACCTGAGCAAAGCCCTTTACCTGAACACACACCTGTGCAAAGAAATGTACCTGAACACACACCTGTGCCAAGCCCAGTACCTGAACACACACACACATCTGAACAAAGCCCTGTACCTTACCCCACACAACTGCACAAAGCCTTGTACCTGAACACAAACCTGTGCAAAGCCCTGTACCTGAACACACACACATCTGCACAAAGCCCTGCACCTGAATACACACACCTGCGCAAATCCCTGTACCTGAACACACACATCTGCACATGAATACACACACCTGCACAAAGCCCTGTATCTAAGCACGCACAAACCTCCACACAAACCTGCAGTTGAACACACAGACCTGCACAAAGCCCTGTACCTGAACACACACACCTGCACATAGCCCTGTACCTGAATACACACACCTGCACACAGCCATGTACCTAAACACACACACACCTGTGCAATGCCCTGTACCTGAACACACACACCTTTGCAAAAACTTGTACCTGAACACATACACCTGTGCAAAGCCCTGTACCTGAACACACACACCTCTACAAAGCCCTGTATCTAAAGACGCACACACCTCCACACAACCCTGCACCTGAACACACACACCTGCACAAAGTCCTGTATCTGACCAAACACACCTGTACAAAAAACTGTACCTGAACACACCCCTGTGAAAATCCCTGTACCTGAATACACACCTGCCCAAAGCCCAGTACCTGAACACACACACCTGCACAAAGCCCTGTACCTGACTACACACACCTGAGCAAAGCCCTTTACCTGAACACACACCTGTGCAAAAAAACTGTACCTGAACACACCCCTGTGTAAAACCCTGTACCTGAATACACACCTGCCCAAAGCCCAGTACCTGAACACACACACCTGCACAAAGCCCTGTACCTGAATACACACACCTGAGCAAAGCCCTTTACCTGAACACACACCTGTGCAAAGAAATGTACCTGAACACACACCTGTGCCAAACCCTGTACCCGAACACACACACACACATCTGAACAAAGCCCTGTACTTTACCCCACACAACTGCACAAAGCCCTGTACCTGAACACAAACCTGTGCAAAGCCCTGTACCTGAACACACACACATCTGCACAAAGCCCTGCACCTGAATACACACACCTGCGCAAATCCCTGTACCTGAACACACACATCTGCACATGAATACACACACCTGCACAAAGCCCTGTATCTAAGCACGCACAAACCTCCACACAAACCTGCAGTTGAACACACAGACCTGCACAAAGCCCTGTACCTGAACACACACACCTGCACATAGCCCTGTACCTGAATACACACACCTGCACACAGCCATGTACCTAAACACACACACACACACACCTGTGCAATGCCCTGTACCTGAACACACACACCTTTGCAAAAACTTGTACCTGAACACATACACCTGTGCAAAGCCCTGTACCTGAACACACACACCTCTACAAAGCCCTGTATCTAAAGACGCGCACACACCTCCACACAACCCTGCACCTGAAAACACACACCTGCACAAAGCCCTGTATCTGAACAAACACACCTGTGCAAAAAACTGTACCTGAACACACCCCTGTGAAAAGCCCTGTACCTGAATACACACCTGCCCAAAGTCCAGTACCTGAACACACACACACCTGCCCAAAGTCCAGTACCTGAACACACACACACCTGTGCAAAGCCCTGTAGCTGAACACACACACATGCACAAAGCCCCATACCTGAACACACACACACCTGAGAAAAGCTCTGTACCTGAACACACACCTGTGCAAATCCCTGTACCTGAATACACACCTGCCCAAAGCCCCATACCTAAACACACACACCTGTGCAAAGCTCTGTACCTGAACATGCACCTGTGCAAATCCCTGTACCTGAAGACACACACTTGTGCAATGCCTTGTACCTGAACACACACACACCTGCGCAAAGCCCTGTACCTGAACACACACATGCACAAAGCCCTGTATCTGAACCCAGAAACACCTGCACAATGCCCTATACCTGAACACACACACCAGTGCAAAGCCCTGTACCTGAACACACACCTGTGCAAAGCCCTGTATCTCAACACAAACACCCGCACAAAGCCCTGTACCTGCACACATACACCTGCACAAAACCCTGTAGCTGAACACGCACACTTGTGCAATGCCTTGTACCTGAACACACTCAACTGCACCTGAATAGACAGACCTGCACAAAGCCCTGTGCCTGAAAATACACACCTGTGCAATGCCCTGTACCTGAACACACACACCTTTGCAAAAACTTGTACCTGAACACATACACCTGTGCAAAGCCCTGTACCTGAACACACACACCTGTACAAAGCCCTGTATGTAAAGACGCACACACCTCCACACACACACCTGCACAAAGTCCTGTATCTGAACAAACACACCTGTGCAAAAAACTGTACCTGAACACAGCCCTGTGCAAATCCTTGTACCTGAATACACACCTGCCCAAAGCCCAGTACCTGAACACACACACCTGCACAAAGCCCTGTACCTGAACAGAAACACCTATACAAAGCCCTGTCCCTAAAGACACACACCTGCGCAAAACCTTGTACCTGAACACACACCTGTGCAAATTCCTGTACCTCAATAAACACCTGCCGAAAGCCCAGTACCTGAACACACACACACCTGTGCAAAGCCCTGTAGCTGAATACACACATGCACAAAGACCGATACCTGAACACACACACCTGAGAAAAGCTTTGTTCCTGACCACACACACCTGCGCAAAGCCCTGTACCTGAATAGACAAATGTACAAAGCCCTGTATCTGACCACACACACCAGCACAAAGCCCTGTACCGGAATACACACACCTGAGCAAAGCCCTTTACCTGACCACACACCTGTGCAAAGAAAAGTACCTGAACACACACCTGTGCCAAGCCCAGTACCTGGACACACACACACATCTGCACAAAGCCCTGTACCTTACCCCACACAACTGCACAAAGCCTTGTACCTGAACACAATCCTGTGCAACACCCTGTACCTGAACACACACACATCTGCACAAAGCCCTGAACCTGAATACACACACCTGCACAAATCCGTTTATCTAAACACGCACACACCTCCACAAATCCCTGCAACTGAACACACACACCTGCACAAAACCCTGTAACTGAACACACATGCCTGTGCAAAGCCCTGTACCTGAACACACACACCTGCACAAAGCCCTGTACTTCAATACACAGACACCTACACAAAGCCCTGTACCTGAACAAATACACCTGCACGAAGCCCTGTACCTGAATACACACACCTGTGCAATGCCCCGTACCTGAAAACACACACCTGTGCAAAACCCTGTACCTGAACACAAACACCTGCACAAAGCCCTGTACCTGGACAGATACAACTGCACAAAACCCTGTCCCTGAACACATATACGTGCACAAAACCCTGTGCCTAAACACACATACCTGCACAAAGCCCTGTACCTGAATACACACACCTGCGCAGATCCCTGTACCTGAACACACACACACACACACCTGCACATAGCCCTATAGCTGAATAAACACACCTGCACAAAGCCATGTACCTAAGCACCTGCGCAATGCCCTGTGCCTGAACACACACATGCACAAAGCCCTGTACCTGAACCCAGAAACACCTGCACAATGCCTTGTATCTGAACACACACACCTGCACAAAGCCCTATACCTGAACACACACCTGTGCAAAGCCCTGGACCTCAACAGAAACACCTGTGCAAAGCCCTGTACCTCAACACAAACACCTGCACAAAGCCCTGTACCTGAACACACACACCTGTGCAAAGCTCTGTACCTGAACATGCACCTGTGCAAATCCCTGTACCTGAACACACACACACCTGCGCAAAGCCCTGTACCTGAACACACACATGCACAAAGCCCTATACCTGAACACACACACCAGTTCAAAGCCCTGTACCTGAACACACTCCTGTGCAAAGCCCTGGACCTCAACACAAACACCTGTGCAAAGCCCTGTACCTCAACACAAACACCTGCACAAAGCCCTGTACCTGAACACACACACCTGTGCAAAGCTCTGTACCTGAACACACTCAACTGCACCTGAATAGATAGACCTGCACAAAGCCCCGTATCTAAACATGCACACACCCAGGCAAAGCTCTATACCTGAACAAACACACCTGTGCAAAGCCCGGTACCTGAACACACACACCTGTGCAAAGCCCTGTACCTGAACATGCACCTGTGCAAATCCCTGTACCTGAACACACACCTGCACATAGCCCTGTACCTGAACACACACACCTGTGCAAAGCTCTGTACCTGAACATGCACCTGTGCAAATCCCTGTACCTGAACACACACACTTGTGCAATGCCTTGTACCTGAACACACACACACCTGCGCAAAGCCCTGTACCTGAACACACACATGCACAAAGCCCTGTATCTGAACCCAGAAACACCTGCACAATGCCCTGTATCTGAACACACACACCTGCACAAAGCCCTATACCTGAACACACACACCAGTTCAAAGCCCGGTACCTGAACACACACACCTGTGCAAAGCCCTGTACCTGAACACAGACACACCTGTGCAAAGCCCTGGACCTGAATACACACACCTGCGCAAATCCCTGTACCTGAACACACACATCTGCACCTGAATACACACACCTGCACAAAGCCCTGTATCTAAGCACGCACAAACCTCCACACAAACCTGCAGTTGAACACACAGACCTGCACAAAGCCCTGTACCTGAACACACACACCTGCAAATAGCCCTGTACCTGAATACATACACCTGCACAAAGCCATGTACCTAAACACACACACAGACACACACACCTGTGCAATGCCCTGTACCTGAACACACACACCTTTGCAAAAACTTGTACCTGAACACATACACCTGTGCAAAGCCCTGTACCTGAACACACACACTTGTACAAAGCCCAGTATCTAAAGACGCACACACCTCCACACAACCCTGCACCTCCACACACACACCTGCACAAAGCCCTGTATCTGAACAAACACACCTGTGCAAAAAACTGTACCTGAACACACCCCTGTGTAAATCCCTGTACCTGAATACACACCTGCCCAAAGCCCAGTACCTGAACACATACACCTGCACAAAGCCCTGCACCTGAATACACACACCTGCACAAAGCCCTGTACCTTAACCCACACAACTGCACAAAGCCCTGTACCTGACCACACACACATCTGCACAAAGCCCTGCACCTGTATACACACACCTGCACAAAGCCCTATATCTAAACATGCACACACCTCCACAACCCTGCACCTGAACACACACACCTGCACAAATCCGTTTATCTAAACACGCACACACCTCCACAAATCCCTGCAACTGAACACACACACCTGCACAAAACCCTGTAACTGAACACACATGCCTGTGCAAAGCCCTGTACTTCAATACACAGACACCTACACAAAGCCCTGTACCTGAACAAATACACCTGCACGAAGCCCTGTACCTGAATACACACACCTGTGCAATGCCCCGTACCTGAAAACTCACACCTGTGCAAAGCCCTGTACCTGAACACAAACACCTGCACAAAGCCCTGTACCTGGACAGATACAACTGCACAAAACCCTGTCCCTGAACACATATACGTGCACAAAACCCTGTGCCTAAACACACATACCTGCACAAAGCCCTGTACCTGAATACACACACCTGCGCAAATCCCTGTACCTGAACACACACACACACACACACCTGCACATAGCCCTATAGCTGAATAAACACACCTGCACAAAGCCATGTACCTAAGCACCTGCGCAATGCCCTGTACCTGAACACACACATGCACAAAGCCCTGTACCTGAACACACACATGCACAAAGCCCTGTACCTGAACCCAGAAACACCTGCACAATGCCTTGTATCTGAACACAAACACCTGCACAAAGCCCTATACCTGAACACACACACCAGTTCAAAGCCCTGTACCTGAACACACACCTGTGCAAAGCCCTGGACCTCAACACAAACACCTGTGCAAAGCCCTGTACCTCAACACAAACGCACAAAGCCCTGTACCTGAACACACACACCTGTGCAAAGCTCTGTACCTGAACACACTCAACTGCACCTGAATAGATAGACCTGCACAAAGCCCCGTATCTAAACATGCACACACCCGGGCAAAGCTCTATACCTGAACAAACACACCGGAGCAATGCCCGGTACCTGAACACACACACCTGTGCAAAGCCCTGTACCTGAACACAGACACACCTGTGCAAAGCCCTGGACCTGAATACACACACCTGCGCAAATCCCTGTACCTGAAAACACACATCTGCACCTGAATACACACACCTGCACAAAGCCCTGTATCTAAGCACGCACAAACCTCCACACAAATCTGCAGTTGAACACACAGACCTGCACAAAGCCCTGTACCTGAACACACACCTGCACATAGCCCTGTACCTGAACACACACACCTGTGCAAAGCTCTGTACCTGAACATGCACCTGTGCAAATCCCTGTACCTGAACACACACACTTGTGCAATGCCTTGCACCTGAACACACACACACCTGCGCAAAGCCCTGTACCTGAACACACACATGCACAAAGCCCTGTACCTGAATCCAGAAACACCTGCACAATGCCCTGTATCTGAACACACACACCTGCACAAAGCCCTATACCTGAACACACACACCAGTTCAAAGCCCGGTACCTGAACACACACACCTCCACACAACCCTGCACCTGAACACACATACCTGCACAAAGCCCTGTATCCGAACAAACACACCTGTGCAAAAAACTGTACCTGAACACACCTCTGTGAAAAGCCCTGTACCTGAATACACACATGCACAAAGCCCCATACCTGAACACACACACCTGAGAAAAGATCTGTACCTGAACACACACAACTGAGAAAAGCTGTGTACCTGAACACACACCTGTGCAAATCCCTGTAGCTGAACACACACATGCACAAAGCCCCATACCTGAACACACACACCTGAGAAAAGCTCTGTACCTGAACACACACAACTGAGAAAAGCTCGGTACCTGAACACACACATGTGCAAATCCCTGTACCTGAATACACACCTGCCCAAAGCCCCATACCTAAACACACACACCTGTGCAAAGCTCTTTACCTGAACATGCACCTGTGCCAATCCCTGTACCTGAACACACACACACTTGTGCAATGCCTTGCTCAGGTACAAGGCATTGCACACACACTTGTGCAATGCCTTGTACCTGAACACAAACACACCTGCACAAAGCCCTGTCCCTGAACACACACACCTGCAAATAGCCCTGTACCTGAATACATACACCTGCACAAAGCCATGTACCTAAACACACACACAGACACACACACCTGTGCAATGCCCTGTACCTGAACACACACACCTTTGCAAAAACTTGTACCTGAACACATACACCTGTGCAAAGCCCTGTACCTGAACACACACACTTGTACAAAGCCCAGTATCTAAAGACGCACACACCTCCACACAACCCTGCACCTCCACACACACACCTGCACAAAGCCCTGTATCTGAACAAACACACCTGTGCAAAAAACTGTACCTGAACACACCCCTGTGTAAATCCCTGTACCTGAATACACACCTGCCCAAAGCCCAGTACCTGAACACATACACCTGCACAAAGCCCTGCACCTGAATACACACACCTGCACAAAGCCCTGTACCTTAACCCACACAACTGCACAAAGCCCTGTACCTGACCACACACACATCTGCACAAAGCCCTGCACCTGTATACACACACCTGCACAAAGCCCTATATCTAAACATGCACACACCTCCACAACCCTGCACCTGAACACACACACCTGCACAAATCCGTTTATCTAAACACGCACACACCTCCACAAATCCCTGCAACTGAACACACACACCTGCACAAAACCCTGTAACTGAACACACATGCCTGTGCAAAGCCCTGTACTTCAATACACAGACACCTACACAAAGCCCTGTACCTGAACAAATACACCTGCACGAAGCCCTGTACCTGAATACACACACCTGTGCAATGCCCCGTACCTGAAAACTCACACCTGTGCAAAGCCCTGTACCTGAACACAAACACCTGCACAAAGCCCTGTACCTGGACAGATACAACTGCACAAAACCCTGTCCCTGAACACATATACGTGCACAAAACCCTGTGCCTAAACACACATACCTGCACAAAGCCCTGTACCTGAATACACACACCTGCGCAAATCCCTGTACCTGAACACACACACACACACACACCTGCACATAGCCCTATAGCTGAATAAACACACCTGCACAAAGCCATGTACCTAAGCACCTGCGCAATGCCCTGTACCTGAACACACACATGCACAAAGCCCTGTACCTGAACACACACATGCACAAAGCCCTGTACCTGAACCCAGAAACACCTGCACAATGCCTTGTATCTGAACACAAACACCTGCACAAAGCCCTATACCTGAACACACACACCAGTTCAAAGCCCTGTACCTGAACACACACCTGTGCAAAGCCCTGGACCTCAACACAAACACCTGTGCAAAGCCCTGTACCTCAACACAAACGCACAAAGCCCTGTACCTGAACACACACACCTGTGCAAAGCTCTGTACCTGAACACACTCAACTGCACCTGAATAGATAGACCTGCACAAAGCCCCGTATCTAAACATGCACACACCCGGGCAAAGCTCTATACCTGAACAAACACACCGGAGCAATGCCCGGTACCTGAACACACACACCTGTGCAAAGCCCTGTACCTGAACACAGACACACCTGTACAAAGCCCTGGACCTGAATACACACATCTGCGCAAATCCCTGTACCTGAAAACACACATCTGCACCTGAATACACACACCAGCACAAAGCCCTGTATCTAAGCACGCACAAACCTCCACACAAATCTGCAGTTGAACACACAGACCTGCACAAAGCCCTGTACCTGAACACACACCTGCACATAGCCCTGTACCTGAACACACACACCTGTGCAAAGCTCTGTACCTGAACATGCACCTGTGCAAATCCCTGTACCTGAACACACACACTTGTGCAATGCCTTGCACCTGAACACACACACACCTGCGCAAAGCCCTGTACCTGAACACACACATGCACAAAGCCCTGTACCTGAATCCAGAAACACCTGCACAATGCCCTGTATCTGAACACACACACCTGCACAAAGCCCTATACCTGAACACACACACCAGTTCAAAGCCCGGTACCTGAACACACACACCTCCACACAACCCTGCACCTGAACACACATACCTGCACAAAGCCCTGTATCCGAACAAACACACCTGTGCAAAAAACTGTACCTGAACACACCTCTGTGAAAAGCCCTGTACCTGAATACACACATGCACAAAGCCCCATACCTGAACACACACACCTGAGAAAAGATCTGTACCTGAACACACACAACTGAGAAAAGCTGTGTACCTGAACACACACCTGTGCAAATCCCTGTAGCTGAACACACACATGCACAAAGCCCCATACCTGAACACACACACCTGAGAAAAGCTCTGTACCTGAACACACACAACTGAGAAAAGCTCTGTACCTGAACACACACATGTGCAAATCCCTGTACCTGATTACACACCTGCCCAAAGCCCCATACCTAAACACACACACCTGTGCAAAGCTCTTTACCTGAACATGCACCTGTGCCAATCCCTGTACCTGAACACACACACACTTGTGCAATGCCTTGTTCAGGTACAAGGCATTGCACACACACTTGTGCAATGCCTTGTACCTGAACACAAACACACCTGCACAAAGCCCTGTCCCTGAACACACACACCTGCATAAAGCCCTGTACCTGAACACACACACCTGTGCAAAGCCCTGTACCTGAACATGCACCTGTGCAAATCCCTGTACCTGAACACACACCTGCACATAGCCCTGTACCTGAACACACACACCTGTGCAAAGCTCTGTACCTGAACATGCACCTGTGCAAATCCCTGTACCTGAACACACACACTTGTGCAATGCCTTGTACCTGAACACACACACACCTGCGCAAAGCCCTGTACCTGAACACACACATGCACAAAGCCCTGTATCTGAACCCAGAAACACCTGCACAATGCCCTGTATCTGAACACACACACCTGCACAAAGCCCTATACCTGAACACACACACCAGTTCAAAGCCCGGTACCTGAACACACACACCTGTGCAAAGCCCTGTACCTGAACACAGACACACCTGTGCAAAGCCCTGGACCTGAATACACACACCTGCGCAAAT
This sequence comes from Synaphobranchus kaupii, assembly GCA_029718625.1. Lineage (NCBI taxonomy): Eukaryota > Metazoa > Chordata > Actinopteri > Anguilliformes > Synaphobranchidae > Synaphobranchus > Synaphobranchus kaupii. The sequence goes on from CM056378.1 coordinate 62,160,841, forward strand.
CCCTGTACCTGAACACACACATCTGCACCTGAATACACACACCTGCACAAAGCCCTGTATCTAAGCACGCACAAACCTCCACACAAACCTGCAGTTGAACACACAGACCTGCACAAAGCCCTGTACCTGAACACACACACCTGCAAATAGCCCTGTACCTGAATACATACACCTGCACAAAGCCATGTACCTAAACACACACACAGACACACACACCTGTGCAATGCCCTGTACCTGAACACACACACCTTTGCAAAAACTTGTACCTGAACACATACACCTGTGCAAAGCCCTGTACCTGAACACACACACTTGTACAAAGCCCAGTATCTAAAGACGCACACACCTCCACACAACCCTGCACCTCCACACACACACCTGCACAAAGCCCTGTATCTGAACAAACACACCTGTGCAAAAAACTGTACCTGAACACACCCCTGTGTAAATCCCTGTACCTGAATACACACCTGCCCAAAGCCCAGTACCTGAACACATACACCTGCACAAAGCCCTGCACCTGAATACACACACCTGCACAAAGCCCTGTACCTTAACCCACACAACTGCACAAAGCCCTGTACCTGACCACACACACATCTGCACAAAGCCCTGCACCTGTATACACACACCTGCACAAAGCCCTATATCTAAACATGCACACACCTCCACAACCCTGCACCTGAACACACACACCTGCACAAATCCGTTTATCTAAACACGCACACACCTCCACAAATCCCTGCAACTGAACACACACACCTGCACAAAACCCTGTAACTGAACACACATGCCTGTGCAAAGCCCTGTACTTCAATACACAGACACCTACACAAAGCCCTGTACCTGAACAAATACACCTGCACGAAGCCCTGTACCTGAATACACACACCTGTGCAATGCCCCGTACCTGAAAACTCACACCTGTGCAAAGCCCTGTACCTGAACACAAACACCTGCACAAAGCCCTGTACCTGGACAGATACAACTGCACAAAACCCTGTCCCTGAACACATATACGTGCACAAAACCCTGTGCCTAAACACACATACCTGCACAAAGCCCTGTACCTGAATACACACACCTGCGCAAATCCCTGTACCTGAACACACACACACACACACACCTGCACATAGCCCTATAGCTGAATAAACACACCTGCACAAAGCCATGTACCTAAGCACCTGCGCAATGCCCTGTACCTGAACACACACATGCACAAAGCCCTGTACCTGAACACACACATGCACAAAGCCCTGTACCTGAACCCAGAAACACCTGCACAATGCCTTGTATCTGAACACAAACACCTGCACAAAGCCCTATACCTGAACACACACACCAGTTCAAAGCCCTGTACCTGAACACACACCTGTGCAAAGCCCTGGACCTCAACACAAACACCTGTGCAAAGCCCTGTACCTCAACACAAACGCACAAAGCCCTGTACCTGAACACACACACCTGTGCAAAGCTCTGTACCTGAACACACTCAACTGCACCTGAATAGATAGACCTGCACAAAGCCCCGTATCTAAACATGCACACACCCGGGCAAAGCTCTATACCTGAACAAACACACCGGAGCAATGCCCGGTACCTGAACACACACACCTGTGCAAAGCCCTGTACCTGAACACAGACACACCTGTGCAAAGCCCTGGACCTGAATACACACACCTGCGCAAATCCCTGTACCTGAAAACACACATCTGCACCTGAATACACACACCTGCACAAAGCCCTGTATCTAAGCACGCACAAACCTCCACACAAATCTGCAGTTGAACACACAGACCTGCACAAAGCCCTGTACCTGAACACACACCTGCACATAGCCCTGTACCTGAACACACACACCTGTGCAAAGCTCTGTACCTGAACATGCACCTGTGCAAATCCCTGTACCTGAACACACACACTTGTGCAATGCCTTGCACCTGAACACACACACACCTGCGCAAAGCCCTGTACCTGAACACACACATGCACAAAGCCCTGTACCTGAATCCAGAAACACCTGCACAATGCCCTGTATCTGAACACACACACCTGCACAAAGCCCTATACCTGAACACACACACCAGTTCAAAGCCCGGTACCTGAACACACACACCTCCACACAACCCTGCACCTGAACACACATACCTGCACAAAGCCCTGTATCCGAACAAACACACCTGTGCAAAAAACTGTACCTGAACACACCTCTGTGAAAAGCCCTGTACCTGAATACACACATGCACAAAGCCCCATACCTGAACACACACACCTGAGAAAAGATCTGTACCTGAACACACACAACTGAGAAAAGCTGTGTACCTGAACACACACCTGTGCAAATCCCTGTAGCTGAACACACACATGCACAAAGCCCCATACCTGAACACACACACCTGAGAAAAGCTCTGTACCTGAACACACACAACTGAGAAAAGCTCTGTACCTGAACACACACATGTGCAAATCCCTGTACCTGAATACACACCTGCCCAAAGCCCCATACCTAAACACACACACCTGTGCAAAGCTCTTTACCTGAACATGCACCTGTGCCAATCCCTGTACCTGAACACACACACACTTGTGCAATGCCTTGTTCAGGTACAAGGCATTGCACACACACTTGTGCAATGCCTTGTACCTGAACACAAACACACCTGCACAAAGCCCTGTCCCTGAACACACACACCTGCAAATAGCCCTGTACCTGAATACATACACCTGCACAAAGCCATGTACCTAAACACACACACAGACACACACACCTGTGCAATGCCCTGTACCTGAACACACACACCTTTGCAAAAACTTGTACCTGAACACATACACCTGTGCAAAGCCCTGTACCTGAACACACACACTTGTACAAAGCCCAGTATCTAAAGACGCACACACCTCCACACAACCCTGCACCTCCACACACACACCTGCACAAAGCCCTGTATCTGAACAAACACACCTGTGCAAAAAACTGTACCTGAACACACCCCTGTGTAAATCCCTGTACCTGAATACACACCTGCCCAAAGCCCAGTACCTGAACACATACACCTGCACAAAGCCCTGCACCTGAATACACACACCTGCACAAAGCCCTGTACCTTAACCCACACAACTGCACAAAGCCCTGTACCTGACCACACACACATCTGCACAAAGCCCTGCACCTGTATACACACACCTGCACAAAGCCCTATATCTAAACATGCACACACCTCCACAACCCTGCACCTGAACACACACACCTGCACAAATCCGTTTATCTAAACACGCACACACCTCCACAAATCCCTGCAACTGAACACACACACCTGCACAAAACCCTGTAACTGAACACACATGCCTGTGCAAAGCCCTGTACTTCAATACACAGACACCTACACAAAGCCCTGTACCTGAACAAATACACCTGCACGAAGCCCTGTACCTGAATACACACACCTGTGCAATGCCCCGTACCTGAAAACTCACACCTGTGCAAAGCCCTGTACCTGAACACAAACACCTGCACAAAGCCCTGTACCTGGACAGATACAACTGCACAAAACCCTGTCCCTGAACACATATACGTGCACAAAACCCTGTGCCTAAACACACATACCTGCACAAAGCCCTGTACCTGAATACACACACCTGCGCAAATCCCTGTACCTGAACACACACACACACACACACCTGCACATATCCCTATAGCTGAATAAACACACCTGCACAAAGCCATGTACCTAAGCACCTGCGCAATGCCCTGTACCTGAACACACACATGCACAAAGCCCTGTACCTGAACACACACATGCACAAAGCCCTGTACCTGAACCCAGAAACACCTGCACAATGCCTTGTATCTGAACACAAACACCTGCACAAAGCCCTATACCTGAACACACACACCAGTTCAAAGCCCTGTACCTGAACACACACCTGTGCAAAGCCCTGGACCTCAACACAAACACCTGTGCAAAGCCCTGTACCTCAACACAAACGCACAAAGCCCTGTACCTGAACACACACACCTGTGCAAAGCTCTGTACCTGAACACACTCAACTGCACCTGAATAGATAGACCTGCACAAAGCCCCGTATCTAAACATGCACACACCCGGGCAAAGCTCTATACCTGAACAAACACACCGGAGCAATGCCCGGTACCTGAACACACACACCTGTGCAAAGCCCTGTACCTGAACACAGACACACCTGTGCAAAGCCCTGGACCTGAATACACACACCTGCGCAAATCCCTGTACCTGAAAACACACATCTGCACCTGAATACACACACCAGCACAAAGCCCTGTATCTAAGCACGCACAAACCTCCACACAAATCTGCAGTTGAACACACAGACCTGCACAAAGCCCTGTACCTGAACACACACCTGCACATAGCCCTGTACCTGAACACACACACCTGTGCAAAGCTCTGTACCTGAACATGCACCTGTGCAAATCCCTGTACCTGAACACACACACTTGTGCAATGCCTTGCACCTGAACACACACACACCTGCGCAAAGCCCTGTACCTGAACACACACATGCACAAAGCCCTGTACCTGAATCCAGAAACACCTGCACAATGCCCTGTATCTGAACACACACACCTGCACAAAGCCCTATACCTGAACACACACACCAGTTCAAAGCCCGGTACCTGAACACACACACCTCCACACAACCCTGCACCTGAACACACATACCTGCACAAAGCCCTGTATCCGAACAAACACACCTGTGCAAAAAACTGTACCTGAACACACCTCTGTGAAAAGCCCTGTACCTGAATACACACATGCACAAAGCCCCATACCTGAACACACACACCTGAGAAAAGATCTGTACCTGAACACACACAACTGAGAAAAGCTGTGTACCTGAACACACACCTGTGCAAATCCCTGTAGCTGAACACACACATGCACAAAGCCCCATACCTGAACACACACACCTGAGAAAAGCTCTGTACCTGAACACACACAACTGAGAAAAGCTCTGTACCTGAACACACACATGAGCTAATCCCTGTACCTGATTACACACCTGCCCAAAGCCCCATACCTAAACACACACACCTGTGCAAAGCTCTTTACCTGAACATGCACCTGTGCCAATCCCTGTACCTGAACACACACACACTTGTGCAATGCCTTGTTCAGGTACAAGGCATTGCACACACACTTGTGCAATGCCTTGTACCTGAACACACAGACACCTGCATAAAGCCCTGTACCTGAACACACACACCTGTGCAAAGCTCTGTACCTGAACATGCACCTGTGCAAATCCCTGTACCTGAACACACACACTTGTGCAATGCCTTGTACCTGAACACACACGTGCACAAAGCCCTGTACCTGAACCCAGAAACACCTGCACAATGCCCTGTATCTGAACACACACACCTGCACAAAGCCCTATACCCGAACACACACACCAGTTCAAAGACCTGTACCTGAACACACACCTGTGCAAAGCCCTGTACCTCAACACAAACACCTGCACAAAGCCCTGTACCTGCACACATACACCTGCACAAAACCCTGTACCTGAACACACACACCTGCGCAAATCCCTGTACCTGAACACACTCAACTGAACCTGAATACACAGACCTGCACAAAGCCACGTATCTAAACATGCACACACCCGGGCAAAGCTCTGTACCTGAACAAACACACCTGTGCAAAGCCCGGTACCTGAACACACACACATGTGCAAAGCCCTGTACCTGAACACAGACACACCTGTGTAAAGCCCTGGACCTGAATACACACACCTGCGCAAATCGCTGTACCTGAACACACACATCTGCACATGAATACACACACCTGCACAAAGCCCTGTATCTAAGCACGCAAAAACCTCCACACAAACCTGCAGTTGAACACACAGACCTGCACAAAGCCCTGTACCTGAACACACACACCTGCACATAGCCCTGTACCTGAATACACACACCTGCACAAAGCCATGTACATAAACACACAAACACCTGTGCAATGCCCTGTACCTCAACACAAACACCTGCACAAAGCCCTCTACCTGCAGACACACACCTGCACAAATCCCTGTACCTGAACACACACATCTGCACATGAATACACACACCTGCACAAAGCCCTGTATCTAAGCACGCACAAACCTCCACACAAACCTGCAGCTTAACACACAGACCTGCACAAAGCCCTGTACCTGAACACACACACCTGCAAATAGCCCTGTAACTGAATACACACACCTGCAGAAAGCCATGTACCTAAACACACACATACACCTGTGCAATTCCCTGTACCTGAACACACACACCTTTGCAAAAACTTGTACCAGAACACATACACCTGTGCAAAGCCCTGTACCTGAACACACACACCTGCAAATAGCCCTGTAACTGAATACACACACCTGCAGAAAGCCATGTACCTAAACACACACACACCTGTGCAATGCCCTGTACCTGAACACACACACCTTTGCAAAAACTTGTACCAGAACACATACACCTGTGCAAAGCCCTGTACCTGAACACACACACCTGTACAAAGCCCTGTATCTAAAGACGCGCACACACCTCCACACAACCCTGCACCTGAACACACACACCTGCACAAAGCCCTGTATCTGAACAAACACACCTGTGCAAAAAACTGTACCTGAACACACCCCTGTGAAAAGCCCTGTACCTGAATACACACCTGCCCAAAGTCCAGTACCTGAACACACACACACCTGCCCAAAGTCCAGTACCTGAACACACACACACCTGTGCAAAGCCCTGTAGCTGAACACACACACATGCACAAAGCCCCATACCTGAACACACACACACCTGAGAAAAGCTCTGTACCTGAACACACACCTGTGCAAATCCCTTTACCTGAATACACACCTGCCCAAAGCCCCATACCTAAACACACACACCTGTGCAAAGCTCTGTACCTGAACATGCACCTGTGCAAATCCCTGTACCTGAAGACACACACTTGTGCAATGCCTTGTACCTGAACACACACACACCTGCGCAAAGCCCTGTACCTGAACACACACATGCACAAAGCCCTGTACCTGAACCCAGAAACACCTGCACAATGCCCTATACCTGAACACACACACCAGTGCAAAGCCCTGTACCTGAACACACACCTGTGCAAAGCCCTGTATCTCAACACAAACACCCGCACAAAGCCCTGTACCTGCACACATACACCTGCACAAAACCCTGTAGCTGAACACGCACACTTGTGCAATGCCTTGTACCTGAACACACTCAACTGCACCTGAATAGACAGACCTGCACAAAGCCCTGTGCCTGAAAATACACACCTGTGCAATGCCCTGTACCTGAACACACACACCTTTGCAAAAACTTGTACCTGAACACATACACCTGTGCAAAGCCCTGTACCTGAACACACACACCTGTACAAAGCCCTGTATGTAAAGACGCACACACCTCCACACACACACCTGCACAAAGTCCTGTATCTGAACAAACACACCTGTGCAAAAAACTGTACCTGAACACAGCCCTGTGCAAATCCTTGTACCTGAATACACACCTGCCCAAAGCCCAGTACCTGAACACACACACCTGCACAAAGCCCTGTACCTGAACAGAAACACCTATACAAAGCCCTGTCCCTAAAGACACACACCTGCGCAAAACCTTGTACCTGAACACACACCTGTGCAAATTCCTGTACCTCAATAAACACCTGCCGAAAGCCCAGTACCTCAACACACACACACCTGTGCAAAGCCCTGTAGCTGAATACACACATGCACAAAGACCGATACCTGAACACACACACCTGAGAAAAGCTTTGTTCCTGACCACACACACCTGCGCAAAGCCCTGTACCTGAATAGACAAATGTACAAAGCCCTGTATCTGACCACACACACCAGCACAAAGCCCTGTACCGGAATACACACACCTGAGCAAAGCCCTTTACCTGAACACACACCTGTGCAAAGAAATGTACCTGAACACACACCTGTGCCAAGCCCAGTACCTGGACACACACACACATCTGCACAAAGCCCTGTACCTTACCCCACACACCTGCACAAAGCCTTGTACCTGAACAAACACACCTGTGCAAAGCCCTGTACCTGAACACACACACCTGCACAAATCCCTTTATGTAAACGCACACACACCTCCACAAATCCCTGCAACTGAACACACACACCTGCACAAAACCCTGTACCTGAACACACACACCTGTGCAAAGCCCTGTACCTGAACACACACACCTGCACAAAGCCCTGTACTTCAATACACAAACACCTACACAAAGCCCTGTACCTGAACAAACACACCTGCACGAAGCCCTGTACCTGAATACACACACATGTGCAATGCCCCGTACCTGAACACAAACACCTGTGCAAAGCCCTGTACCTGAACACAAACACCTGGACAAAGCCCTGTACCTGGACAGATACGACTGCACAAAACCCTGTACATGAACACATATACGTGCACAAAACCCTGCGCCTGAACACACATACCTGCACAAAGCCCTGTACCTGAATACACACACCTGCGCAAATCCCTGTACCTGAACACACACACACACACACACACCTGCACATAGCCCTGTAGCTGAATACACACACCTGTGCAAGGCCCTGTACCTGAACACACACAACCGTGCAAAGACCTGTACCTGAACAGACACACCTGTGCAAAGAACTGTACCTGAACAAACACACCTGCACAAAGCCCTGTCCCTGAACACACACACCTGCACAAAGCCCTGTACCTGAACACACACACCTGTGCAAAGCTCTGTACCTGAACACACACATCTGCACATGAATACACACACCTGCACAAAGCCCTGTATCTAAGCACGCAAAAACCTCCACACAAACCTGCAGTTGAACACACAGACCTGCACAAAGCCCTGTACCTGAACAGAAACACCTATACAAAGCCCTGTCCCTAAAGACACACACCTGTGCAAAACCTTGTACCTGAACACACACCTGTGCAAATCCCTGTACCTGAACACACACACTTGTGCAATGCCTTGTACCTGAACACACACATGCACAAAGCCCTGTACCTGAACCCAGAAACACCTGCACAATGGCCTGTATCTGAACACACACACCTGCACAAAGCCCTATACCTGAACACACACACCCGTTCAAAAACCTGTACCTGAACACTCACCTGTGCAAAGCCCTGTACCTCAACACAAACACCTGCACAAAACCCTGTACCTGAACACACACACCTGCGCAAATCCCTGTACCTGAACACACTCAACTGCACCTGAATACACAGACCTGCACAAAGCCACGTATCTAAACATGCACACACCCGGGCAAAGCTCTGTACCTGAACAAACACACCTGTGCAAAGCCCTGTACCTGAACACAGACACACCTGTGTAAAGCCCTGGACCTGAATACACACACCTGCGCAAATCGCTGTACCTGAACACACACATCTGCACATGAATACACACACCTGCACAAAGCCCTGTATCTAAGCACGCAAAAACCTCCACACAAACCTGCAGTTGAACACACAGACCTGCACAAAGCCCTGTACCTGAACAGAAACACCTATACAAAGCCCTGTCCCTAAAGACACACACCTGTGCAAAACCTTGTACCTGAACACACACCTGTGCAAATCCCTGTACCTGAACACACACACTTGTGCAATGCCTTGTACCTGAACACACACATGCACAAAGCCCTGTACCTGAACCCAGAAACACCTGCACAATGGCCTGTATCTGAACACACACACCTGCACAAAGCCCTATACCTGAACACACACACCCGTTCAAAGACCTGTACCTGAACACTCACCTGTGCAAAGCCCTGTACCTCAACACAAACACCTGCACAAAACCCTGTACCTGAACACACACACCTGCGCAAATCCCTGTACCTGAACACACTCAACTGCACCTGAATACACAGACCTGCACAAAGCCACGTATCTAAACATGCACACACCCGGGCAAAGCTCTGTACCTGAACAAACACACCTGTGCAAAGCCCTGTACCTGAACACAGACACACCTGTGTAAAGCCCTGGACCTGAATACACACACCTGCGCAAATCGCTGTACCTGAACACACACATCTGCACATGAACACACAGACCTGCACAAAGCCCTGTACCTGAACACACACACCTGCACAAAGCCATGTGCATAAACACACAAACAACTGTGCAATGCCCTGTACCTCAACACAAACACCTGCACAAAGCCCTCTACCTGCAGACACACACCTGCACAAATCCCTGTACCTGAACACACACATCTGCACATGAATACACACAAATGCACAAAGCCCTGTATCTAAGCACGCACAAACCTCCACACAAACCTGCAGCTTAACACACAGAACTGCACAAAGCCCTGTACCTGAACACACACACCTGCAAATAGCCCTGTAACTGAATACACACACCTGCAGAAAGCCATGTTCCTAAACACACACACACACCTGTGCAATGCCCTGTACCTGAACACACACACCTTTGCAAAAACTTGTACCAGAACACATACACCTGTGCAAAGCCCTGTACCTGAACACACACACCTGTACAAAGCCCTGTATCTAAAAACGCACACACCTCCACACAACCCTGCACCTGAACACACATACCTGCACAAAGCCCTGTATCTGAACAAACACACCTGTGCAAAAAACTGTACCTGAACACACCCCTGTGAAAAGCCCTGTACCTGAATACACACCTGCCCAAAGTCCAGTACCTGAACACACACACACCTGTGCAAAGCCCTGTAGCTGAACACACACATGCACAAAGCCCCATACCTGAACACACACACCTGAGAAAAGCTCTGTACCTGAACACACACAACTGAGAAAAGCTCTGTACCTGAACACACACCTGTGCAAATCCCTGTACCTGAATACACACCTGCCCAAAGCCCCATACCTAAACACACACACCTGTGCAAAGCTCTGTACCTGAACATGCACCTGTGCAAATCCCTGTACCTGAACACACACACTTGTGCAATGCCTTGTACCTGAACACACACACACCTGCGCAAAGCCCTGTACCTGAACACACACATGCACAAAGCCCTGTACCTGAACCCAGAAACACCTGCACAATGCCCTGTATCTGAACACACACACCTGCACAAAGCCCTATACCTGAACACACACACCAGTGCAAAGCCCTGTACCTGAACACACACCTGTGCAAAGCCCTGTATCCAAAACAAACACCTGCACAAAGCCCTGTACCTGCACACATACACCTGCACAAAACCCTGTAGCTGAACACACACACCTGCGCAAATCCCTGTACCTGAACAAACTCAACTGCACCTGAATAGACAGACCTGCACAAAGCCCTGTGCCTGAAAATACACACCTGTGCAATGCCCTGTACCTGAAAACACACACCTTTGCAAAAACTTGTACCTGAACACATACACCTGTACAAAGCCCTGTACCTGAACACACACACCTGTACAAAGCCCTGTATGTAAAGACGCACACACCTCCACACACACACCTGCACAAAGTCCTGTATCTGAACAAACACACCTGTGCAAAAAACTGTACCTGAACACAGCCCTGTGCAAATCTTGCACCTGAATACACACCTGCCCAAAGCCCAGTACCTGAACAAACACACCTGCACAAAGCCCTGTACCTGAACAGAAACACCTACACAAAGCCCTGTCCCTAAAGACACACACCTGCCCAAAACCTTGTACCTGAACACACACCTGTGCAAATTCCTGTACCTCAATACACACCTGCCGAAAGCCCAGTACCTGAACACACACACACCTGTGCAAAGCCCTGTAGCTGAATACACACATGCACAAAGCCCCATACCTGAACACACACACCTGAGAAAAGCTTTGTACCTGACCACACACACCTGCGCAAAGCCCTGTACCTGAATAGACAAATGCACAAAGCCCTGTATCTGACCACACACACGTGCACAAAGCCCTGTACCTGAATTCACACACCTGAGCAAAGCCTTTTACCTGAACACACACCTGTGCAAAGAAATGTACCTGAACACACACCTGTGCCAAGCCCAGTACCTGAACACACACACACATCTGCACAAAGCCCTGTACCTTACCCCACACAACTGCACAAAGCCCTGTACCTGAACACACACACATCTGCACAAAGCCCTGCACCTGAATACACACACCTGCACAAAGCCCTATATCTAAACACGCACACACCTCCACAACCCTGCACCTGAACACACACACCTGCACAAAGCCCTGTATCTGAACAAACACACATGTGCAAAGCCCTGTACCTGAACACACACACCTGCACAAATCCCTTTATCTAAACGCACACACACCTCCACAAATCCGTGCAACTGAACACACACACCTGCACAAAACCCTGTACCTGAACACACACACCTGTGCAAAGCCCTGTACCTGAACACAAACACCTGCACAAAGCCCTGTACCTGGACAGATACAACTGCACAAAACCCTGTACATGAACACATATACGTGCACAAAACCCTGCGCCTGAACACACATACCTGCACAAAGCCCTGTACCTGAATACACACACCTGCGCAAATCCCTGTACCTGAACACACACACACACACACACCTGCACATAGCCCTATAGCTGAATACACACACCTGCACAAAGCCATGTACCTAAACACATACACACACCTGTGCAAGGCCCTGTACCTGAACACACACAACCGTGCAAAGTCCTGTACCTGAACAAACACACCTGCACAAAGCCCTGTCCCTGAACACACACACCTGCACAAAGCCCTGTACCTGAACACACACACCTGTGCAAAGCTCTGTACCTGAACATGCACCTGTGCAAATCCCTGTACCTGAACAAACACACCTGCACAAAGCCCTGTCCCTGAACACACACACCTGCACAAAGCCCTGTACCTGAACACACACACCTGTGCAAAGCTCTGTACCTGAACATGCACCTGTGCAAATCCCTGTACCTGAACACACACACTTGAGCAATGCCTTGTACCTGAACACACACATGCACAAAGCCCTGTACCTGAACCGAGAAACACCTGCACAATGCCCTGTATCTGAACACACACACCTGCACAAAGCCCTATACCTGAACACACACACCAGTTCAAAGACCTGTACCTGAACACACACCTGTGCAAAGCCCTGTACCTCAACACAAACACCTGCACAAAGCCCTGTACCTGAACACACACACCCGTTCAAAGACCTGTACCTGAACACTCACCTGTGCAAAGCCCTGTACCTCAACACAAACACCTGCACAAAACCCTGTACCTGAACACACACACCTGCGCAAATCCCTGTACCTGAACACACTCAACTGCACCTGAATACACAGACCTGCACAAAGCCACGTATCTAAACATGCACACACCCGGGCAAAGCTCTGTACCTGAACAAACACACCTGTGCAAAGCCCTGTACCTGAACACAGACACACCTGTGTAAAGCCCTGGACCTGAATACACACACCTGCGCAAATCGCTGTACCTGAACACACACATCTGCACATGAATACACACACCTGCACAAAGCCCTGTATCTAAGCACGCAAAAACCTCCACACAAACCTGCAGTTGAACACACAGACCTGCACAAAGCCCTGTACCTGAACACACACACCTGCACAAAGCCATGTGCATAAACACACAAACAACTGTGCAATGCCCTGTACCTCAACACAAACACCTGCACAAAGCCCTCTACCTGCAGACACACACCTGCACAAATCCCTGTACCTGAACACACACATCTGCACATGAATACACACAACTGCACAAAGCCCTGTATCTAAGCACGCACAAACCTCCACACAAACCTGCAGCTTAACACACAGAACTGCACAAAGCCCTGTACCTGAACACACACACCTGCAAATAGCCCTGTAACTGAATACACACACCTGCAGAAAGCCATGTACCTAAACACACACACACACCTGTGCAATGCCCTGTACCTGAACACACACACCTTTGCAAAAACTTGTACCAGAACACATACACCTGTGCAAAGCCCTGTACCTGAACACACACACCTGTACAAAGCCCTGTATCTAAAAACGCACACACCTCCACACAACCCTGCACCTGAACACACATACCTGCACAAAGCCCTGTATCTGAACAAACACACCTGTGCAAAAAACTGTACCTGAACACACCCCTGTGAAAAGCCCTGTACCTGAATACACACCTGCCCAAAGTCCAGTACCTGAACACACACACACCTGTGCAAAGCCCTGTAGCTGAACACACACATGCACAAAGCCCCATACCTGAACACACACACCTGAGAAAAGCTCTGTACCTGAACACACACAACTGAGAAAAGCTCTGTACCTGAACACACACCTGTGCAAATCCCTGTACCTGAATACACACCTGCCCAAAGCCCCATACCTAAACACACACACCTGTGCAAAGCTCTGTACCTGAACATGCACCTGTGCAAATCCCTGTACCTGAACACACACACTTGTGCAATGCCTTGTACCTGAACACACACACACCTGCGCAAAGCCCTGTACCTGAACACACACATGCACAAAGCCCTGTACCTGAACCCAGAAACACCTGCACAATGCCCTGTATCTGAACACACACACCTGCACAAAGCCCTATACCTGAACACACACACCAGTGCAAAGCCCTGTACCTGAACACACACCTGTGCAAAGCCCTGTATCCAAAACAAACACCTGCACAAAACCCTGTACCTGCACACATACACCTGCACAAAACCCTGTAGCTGAACACACACACCTGCGCAAATCCCTGTACCTGAACAAACTCAACTGCACCTGAATAGACAGACCTGCACAAAGCCCTGTGCCTGAAAATACACACCTGTGCAATGCCCTGTACCTGAAAACACACACCTTTGCAAAAACTTGTACCTGAACACATACACCTGTACAAAGCCCTGTACCTGAACACACACACCTGTGCAAAGCCCTGTATGTAAAGACGCACACACCTCCACACACACACCTGCACAAAGTCCTGTATCTGAACAAACACACCTGTGCAAAAAACTGTACCTGAACACAGCCCTGTGCAAATCTTGCACCTGAATACACACCTGCCCAAAGCCCAGTACCTGAACAAACACACCTGCACAAAGCCCTGTACCTGAACAGAAACACCTACACAAAGCCCTGTCCCTAAAGACACACACCTGCCCAAAACCTTGTACCTGAACACACACCTGTGCAAATTCCTGTACCTCAATACACACCTGCCGAAAGCCCAGTACCTGAACACACACACACCTGTGCAAAGCCCTGTAGCTGAATAGAAAAATGCACAAAGCCCTGTATCTGACCACACACACGTGCACAAAGCCCTGTACCTGAATTCACACACCTGAGCAAAGCCTTTTACCTGAACACACACCTGTGCAAAGAAATGTACCTGAACACACACCTGTGCCAAGCCCAGTACCTGAACACACACACACATCTGCACAAAGCCCTGTACCTTACCCCACACAACTGCACAAAGCCCTGTACCTGAACACACACACATCTGCACAAAGCCCTGCACCTGAATACACACACCTGCACAAAGCCCTATATCTAAACACGCACACACCTCCACAACCCTGCACCTGAACACACACACCTGCACAAAGCCCTGTATCTGAACAAACACACATGTGCAAAGCCCTGTACCTGAACACACACACCTGCACAAATCCCTTTATCTAAACGCACACACACCTCCACAAATCCGTGCAACTGAACACACACACCTGCACAAAACCCTGTACCTGAACACACACACCTGTGCAAAGCCCTGTACCTGAACACAAACACCTGCACAAAGCCCTGTACCTGGACAGATACAACTGCACAAAACCCTGTACATGAACACATATACGTGCACAAAACCCTGCGCCTGAACACACATACCTGCACAAAGCCCTGTACCTGAATACACACACCTGCGCAAATCCCTGTACCTGAACACACACACACACACACACACCTGCACATAGCCCTATAGCTGAATACACACACCTGCACAAAGCCATGTACCTAAACACATACACACACCTGTGCAAGGCCCTGTACCTGAACACACACAACCGTGCAAAGTCCTGTACCTGAACAGACACACCTGTGCAAAGAACTGTACCTGAACAAACACACCTGCACAAAGCCCTGTCCCTGAACACACACACCTGCACAAAGCCCTGTACCTGAACACACACACCTGTGCAAAGCTCTGTACCTGAACATGCACCTGTGCAAATCCCTGTACCTGAACACACACACTTGAGCAATGCCTTGTACCTGAACACACACATGCACAAAGCCCTGTACCTGAACCGAGAAACACCTGGACAATGCCCTGTATCTGAACACACACACCTGCACAAAGCCCTATACCTGAACACACACACCAGTTCAAAGACCTGTACCTGAACACACACCTGTGCAAAGCCCTGTACCTCAACACAAACACCTGCACAAAGCCCTGTACCTGAACACACTCAACTGCACCTGAATAGACAGACCTGCACAAAGCCCTGTGCCTGAAAATACACACCTGTGCAATGCCCTGTACCTGAACACACACACACCTTTGCAAAAACTTGTACCTGAACACATACACCTGTGCAAAGCCCTGTACCTGAACAAACACACCTGTACAAAGCCCTGTATGTAAAGACGCACACACCTCCACACACACACCTGCACAAAGCCCTGTATCTGAACAAACACACCTGTGCAAAAAACTGTACCTGAACACAGCCCTGTGCAAATCCCTGTACCTGAATACACACCTGCCCAAAGCCCAGTACCTGAACACACACACCTGCACAAAGCCCTGTACCTGAACAGAAACACCTACACAAAGACCTGTCCCTAAAGACGCACACCTGCGCAAATCCTTGTACCTGAACACAGACCTGTGCAAATTCCTGTACCTCAATACACACCTGCCGAAAGCCCAGTACCTGAACACACACACACCTGTGCAAAGCCCTGTAGCTGAACACACACATGCACAAAGCCCCATACCTGAACACACACACCTGAGAAAAGCTTTGTACCTGACCACACACACCTGCGCAAAGCCCTGTACCTGAATAGACAAATGCACAAAGCCCTGTATCTGACCACACACACGTGCACAAAGCCCTGTATCTGAATACACACACCTGAGCAAAGCCCTTTACCTGAACACACACCTGTGCAAAGAAATGTACCTGAACACACACCTGTGCCAAGCCCAGTACCTGAACACACACACACATCTGCACAAAGCCCTGTACCTTACCCCACACAACTGCACAAAGCCCTGTACCTGAACACAAACCTGTGCAACACCCTGTACCTGAACACACACACATCTGCACAAAGCCCTGCACCTGAATACACACACCTGCACAAAGCCCTATATCTAAACACGTACATACCGCCACAACCCTTTACCTGAACACACACCTGCACAAAGCCCTGTATCTGAACAAACACACCTGTGCGAAAAAACGGTACCTGAACACACCCCTGTGCAAATCCCTCTACCTGAATACACACCTGCCCAAAGCCCAGTACCTGAACACACACACCTGCACAAAGCCCTGTCCCTAAACACACACACCTGTGCAAAGCCCTGTAGCTGAACACACACATGCACAAAGCCCCATACCTGAACACACACACCTGAGAAAAGCTCTGTACCTGAACACACACACCTGCGCAAATCCCTGTACCTGAATACACACCTGCCCAAAGCCCAGTACCTGAACACACACACCTGCACAAAGCCCTGTACCTGAACACAAACACCTACACAAAGCCCTGTCCCTAAACACACACACCTGAGCAAAACCTTGTACTTGAACACACACCTGTGCAAATCCCTGTACCTGAATACACACCTGCCGAAAGCCCAGTACCTGAACACACACACACCTGTGCAAAGCCCTGTAGCTGAACACATACATGCACAAAGCCCCATACCTGAACACACACACCTGAGAAAAGCTCTGTACCTGAACACATACATGCACTAAGCCCCATACCTGAACACACACACCTGCAAAAAGCCCTGTACCTGAACACACACACCTATGCAAAGCCCTGTACCTGAAAACACACACACCTGCACAAAGCCCGGTACCAGAACACACACACACCTGTGAAAAGCCCTGTACCTGAACACATACATGCACTAAGCCCCATACCTGAACACACACACCTGCAAAAAGCCCTGTACCTGAACACACACACCTATGCAAAGCCCTGTACCTGAAAACACACACACCTGCACAAAGCCCTGTACCTGAAGACACACACCTGCACAAAGCCCTGTACCTGAACACAAACTCCTACACAAAGCCCTGTCCCTAAACACACACACCTGAGCAAAACCTTGTACTTGAACACACACCTGTGCAAATCCCTGTACCTGAATACACACCTGCCGAAAGCCCAGTACCTGAACACACACACACCTGTGCAAAGCCCTGTAGCTGAACACATACATGCACAAAGCCCCATACCTGAACACACACACCTGAGAAAAGCTCTGTACCTGAACACACACACCTGCGCAAAGCCCTGTACCTGAATAGACACATGCACAAAGCCCTGTATCTGACCACACACACATGCACAAAGCCCTGTACCTGAATACATACACCTGAGCAAAGCCCTTTACCTGAACACACACCTGTGCAAAGAAATGTACCTGAACACACACCTGCCGAAAGCCCAGTACCTGAACACACACACACACCTGTGAAAAGCCCTGTACCTGAACACACACATGCACTAAGCCCCATACCTGAACACACACACCTGCAAAAAGCCCTGTACCTGAACACACACACCTATGCAAAGCCCTGTATCTGAAAACACACACACCTGCACAAAGCCCTGTACCTGAAGACACACACCTGCACAAAGCCCTGTACCTTAACAACACACCTGTGCAAATCCCTGTTCCTGAACCCACACAACTGCACAAAGCCGTATATCTAAACATGCACACACCTCCACAATTCCCTGTACCTGAACACACACCTGCACAAAGCCCGGTACCAGAACACACACACACACCTGTGAAAAGCCCTGTACCTGAACACATACATGCACTAAGCCCCATACCTGAACACACACACCTGCAAAAAACCCTGTACCTGAACACACACACCTATGCAAAGCCCTGTACCTGAAAACACACACACCTGCACAAAGCCCTGTACCTGAAGACACACACCTGCACAAAGCCCTGTACCTGAACACAAACACCTACACAAAGCCCTGTCCCTAAACACACACACCTGAGCAAAACCTTGTACTTGAACACACACCTGTGCAAATCCCTGTACCTGAATACACACCTGCCGAAAGCCCAGTACCTGAACAAACACACACCTGTGCAAAGCCCTGTAGCTGAACACATACATGCACAAAGCCCCATACCTGAACACACACACCTGAGAAAAGCTCTGTACCTGAACACACACACCTGCGCAAAGCCCTGTACCTGAATAGACACATGCACAAAGCCCTGTATCTGACCACACACACATGCACAAAGCCCTGTACCTGAATACATACACCTGAGCAAAGCCCTTTACCTGAACACACACCTGTGCAAAGAAATGTACCTGAACACACACCTGCCGAAAGCCCAGTACCTGAACACACACACACATCTGCACAAAGCCCTGTACCTTACCCCACACAACTGCACAAAGCCCTATATCTAAACATGCACACACCTCCACAATTCCCTGTACCTGAACACACACCTGCACAAAGCCCAGTACCTGAACACACACACCTGTGAAAAGCCCTGTACCTGAACACACACATGCACTAAGCCCCATACCTGAACACACACACCTGCAAAAAGCCCTGTACCTGAACACACACACCTATGCAAAGCCCTGTATATGAAAACACACACACCTGCACAAAGCCCTGTACCTTTAGACACACACCTGCACAAAGCCCTGTACCTGAACACACACACCTATGCAAAGCCCTGTACCTGAAAACACACACACCTGCACAAAGCCCTGTACCTGAAGACACACACCTGCACAAAGCCCTGTAACTGAACACAAACACCTACACAAAGCCCTGCCCCTAAACACACACACCTGAGCAAAACCTTGTACTTGAACACACACCTGTGCAAATCCCTGTACCTGAATACACACCTGCCGAAAGCCCAGTACCTGAACACACACACACCTGTGCAAAGCCCTGTAGCTGAACACATACATGCACAAAGCCCCATACCTGAACACACACACCAGAGAAAAGCTCTGTACCTGAACACACACACCTGCGCAAAGCCCTGTACCTGAATAGACACATGCACAAAGCCCTGTATCTGACCACACACACATGCACAAAGCCCTGTACCTGAATACATACACCTGAGCAAAGCCCTTTACCTGAACACACACCTGTGCAAAGAAATGTACCTGAACACACACCTGCCGAAAGCCCAGTACCTGAACACACACACACACCTGTGAAAAGCCCTGTACCTGAACACACACATGCACTAAGCCCCATACCTGAACACACACACCTGCAAAAAGCCCTGTACCTGAACACACACACCTATGCAAAGCCCTGTATCTGAAAACACACACACCTGCACAAAGCCCTGTACCTGAAGACACACACCTGCACAAAGCCCTGTACCTTAACAACACACCTGTGCAAATCCCTGTTCCTGAACCCACACAACTGCACAAAGCCGTATATCTAAACATGCACACACCTCCACAATTCCCTGTACCTGAACACACACCTGCACAAAGCCTGGTACCAGAACACACACACACACCTGTGAAAAGCCCTGTACCTGAACACATACATGCACTAAGCCCCATACCTGAACACACACACCTGCAAAAAACCCTGTACCTGAACACACACACCTATGCAAAGCCCTGTACCTGAAAACACACACACCTGCACAAAGCCCTGTACCTGAAGACACACACCTGCACAAAGCCCTGTACCTGAACACAAACACCTACACAAAGCCCTGTCCCTAAACACACACACCTGAGCAAAACCTTGTACTTGAACACACACCTGTGCAAATCCCTATACCTGAATACACACCTGCCGGAAGCCCAGTACCTGAACACACACACACCTGTGCAAAGCCCTGTAGCTGAACACATACATGCACAAAGCCCCATACCTGAATAGACACATGCACAAAGCCCTGTATCTGACCACACACACATGCACAAAGCCCTGTACCTGAATACATACACCTGAGCAAAGCCCTTTACCTGAACACACACCTGTGCAAAGAAATGTACCTGAACACACACCTGCCGAAAGCCCAGTACCTGAACACACACACACATCTGCACAAAGCCCTGTACCTTACCCCACACAACTGCACAAAGCCCTATATCTAAACATGCACACACCTCCACAATTCCCTGTACCTGAACACACACCTGCACAAAGCCCAGTACCTGAACACACACACACCTGTGAAAAGCCCTGTACCTGAACACACACATGCACTAAGCCCCATACCTGAACACACACACCTGCAAAAAGCCCTGTACCTGAACACACACACCTATGCAAAGCCCTGTATCTGAAAACACACACACCTGCACAAAGCCCTGTACCTGAAGACACACACCTGCACAAAGCCCTGTACCTTAACAACACACCTGTGCAAATCCCTGTTCCTGAACCCACACAACTGCACAAAGCCGTATATCTAAACATGCACACACCTCCACAATTCCCTGTACCTGAACACACACCTGCACAAAGCCCGGTACCAGAACACACACACACCTGTGAAAAGCCCTGTACCTGAACACATACATGCACTAAGCCCCATACCTGAACACACACACCTGCAAAAAGCCCTGTACCTGAACACACACACCTATGCAAAGCCCTGTACCTGAAAACACACACACCTGCACAAAGCCCTGTACCTGAAGACACACACCTGCACAAAGCCCTTTACCTTAACAACACACCTGTGCAAATCCCTGTTCCTGAACACACACACTTGTGCAAAGCCTTGTACCTGAACACACACACACCTGTACAAAGCCCTCGCCCTGAACACACACCTGTGCAAATCCCTGTACCTGAACACATACACCTGTGCAAAGAACTGTACCTGAACACACACACCTGCCCAAAGCCCTGTCCCTGAACAGACACCTGCACAAAGCCCTGTACCTGAATACACACACCTGCACAAAGCCCTGTACCTGAACACACACACCTGCACAAAGCCATGTACCTGAACACTCATACCTGTACAAATCCATGTACCTGAACAAACACACACATAGACACACACCTGCACAAGGCCCTGCACCGGAACACACACACCCGTGCAAAACCCTGGAAAATAGTGATATGAATGTCAAAATATTGAGTAATAAATTATCTTCATCAAACATGTTGAAGACAGTTTGGAAGGGTGTGTTGATCTCTCTAAAATTACACGGAAACAGCTGTGATGGCTGCAGTGTTAATGCAGAGGAAGCAGACGACCTTGAACTTGGTGGGGTGGTTTTCTGGGACTGTGTCTCTGTACAGACAGCTCCAGCAGCCTCCCATGGCTTCAGCAGGCCGGCGGACACCTGGGAGAAGAGCAGTGAATTGTAACTACAACACACACACACTGCAGACTTGTAGACCAGCCTACTACATGTGGGCAAAAACAACAAGAAAAAGATTAATAAAAAGTTAAGCAAACACACTTTCAATTGCTAGTTGCTAGTCAGTGGTGTTGCCAGACCTATTTTAGGGGGCTTTAGCCCCCCTAATATTTACTGTAGCCCCCCCTAAATATTTTTTTTAAGCCACTAGCTTTAATCAGTACATTTATTTTTCAGATTTATTTGACAAAATGCCATCGATACTCCAGAATCAAACGCATACAGGAAAGTCCGGGGCTTGGACCCGGGGGAGGCTCTGAGCCGGGTGCACGCACTGAGCCGGGTGATACGCTCAATTCAAATGACTGCTACAGAGAGTTGGTTGTAGAACTGAACGTTCTAATGCTCCTGTAACAATCACTACTGGTATTTGAGCTTGCGTAGTTTGATAAGAACATAAGCTACTTGGCTAACAAAATGTCAGTAACGTTTGTGTAAGCACTCATTCCAGAGGGTTAAAAAACATTCAGGGACTGTTAGCTAAAAATGCGTTTGCTCCGTAGGTCTGCTCTCAAGTGCTACTGCCAGCTGGATCCATACCATAGACTGTAGAAAAAATAAGTAACCAAGTGTTCAAACTACTTTACGTTCATGCTCCTTGTAGGCTACTCATCAATAGGCTATTCATCAGAGGCCACCATTTAGAGTCATAGGTTGACCAGCCAGAGTCTACTGTTGACTCTACGATGTGTAAAACAACTTTGTATCAAGTAAAAATCATGGTTTGATTCTTATTTTACATGTATTATGGGTATGATATGGACATAATATGTATTATGGACGTCACGTGGCACTGTAATGGCGACATGTAGTCTAGCTGTCTCTCGTGTTTGTGTTG
The DNA here is from genome assembly GCA_029718625.1 of Synaphobranchus kaupii. Lineage (NCBI taxonomy): Eukaryota > Metazoa > Chordata > Actinopteri > Anguilliformes > Synaphobranchidae > Synaphobranchus > Synaphobranchus kaupii. Next base: position 62,184,418 of record CM056378.1, read on the forward strand.
TTAATTTAAATGTATTTTGTTGTGTCCGGCTTTTGTCTTTTGTTTTTTCATGAGCTGTGTGTCTGTTATGGGACGAGGAAACAGGCACACCTGCTGCTCGTTTTGATAATATTGAAGAATTGTCTAGTCGCGATAATTTTGTTTGTGGAGACACATTTGCAACATATGCTCGGGAATGTCCGTTGGATCTGCAGCTACAAAGTTTACCATCGCTCATCACCGGAGTTGAAGATGTCGGGATTGATCGAGGACTGCAGACAATCTTCAAAAGGCCACCAGGGAAGGGAAGGAGAAGATAATGCGGGGGAGGAGTGAGGCGACGAGTGGGATGGCTGACGCAGTTTAGTGCGCCGTGTTGACAGTGGACAGAGACCGCAACACTGTGTGTATGGAGAAAAGTCGTGGAGGCGGAGTTTGTGTGTTGGACTGCTTGATAACATCTCGGGACAGCGGAGGCTATTTTTAATCATGACGTTTGGCTGTAGGCTATTCCACTTTAATTCATTTAGTTTGATTAATGCAATGATTCTATTGAATGTCTTTGATATGTTTGTTTGTTTGTGTGTTGTTAGTCTACCCTACCGCCTATGTCTTTTTTGTTGTTGCTGGTGGCTACAACTGAAGTACCCTAACGGGAAAATAAAAGTTATTCTATTCTATTCTATAACTGGGTTGAAAATATGACTGTAAACCCTTTAATTTGGTGGAAATAGAGTTTCTTCATTATATCCTATGGGTACCATTTGTTGCTGAAACTACTGGCTCCTCTCACACATGAATATTTAGATGTATGCTATGGAATCTGGTTTATAATTGCATTAAAAAACAAAACACTGGTTAAAATGTATCTACAGACAAGACTTAAATGAATTCCACTGCTATTGAGACAACTTGGTATAAGCTGTCAAGCCAGAATTCACATTTTCATGATGTGTCAACCATCGCCAATGCACATAAATTTATTTGATAGAGGATGGTATCGTACATCAGCCTGACCCTATTGCTGTATATCCAAGCAATTTAAAGAAATATTCTTTGCAACAACAGTGCCAAATTATTTATTCAATTTAGGCCTATTATATATATAAAAATTAATGGGAAATGACCATTTTGTGGCTGCTTTATTAAAAATTTTCTCCTGGGGGTACATGTAGAGGCTTAGCCCAACCCTAAACATACATCTCTGGTGATGCCCCTGTCACTAGTTAACTAGAGTTTTCTAGAGTCTATGATCAAACTAGCTTTCTAGCTCCTTTCAGACTCAGACAGCAATGAAGACCAGGACCTGTGAGTGGAGTGGCTTGCGGCATTATCCCCAATAGCTAGCTGGTAAGCAAGAGGTGTTCTTTATCAGAGGTGTTCTTAACTAGCCCACATTATCGAAATAGCAATTCTTCTTTGTTTTCAATGATTTTTGTTGTATTCCATGGATGGAACTGTGGATGTATTATTTTGAGGTAACCTAGCTATGTTGGGAATGGATGTGCGCAGGGCGCAGCTAGAAAAAGTAATAGGCTTTACCGTAGCCTACTATACATGCAGGCCTGGGTGTTAGCTCTTTATAAATGTTTTATTACAGTAGCCTACTATACACGCAGGCCTGGGTGTTAGCTCTTTATAAATGTTTTATATATTTTTTAATAATGCGAGTTCTAACCGACCCAGCTTTTCTCTGTCGTGTGCGGATCTGACTGGTGCACATATTATTCGTTGTATCATTTAATGCAGAGCACAAAGCAATGAGAGCAATATGCAAAGTGCAAATAATACGGCCATATTTGACAATTCTAGCTTCAATTCTAACCCCTTCACGCAGATGCCAAATTTGGTAAATTCTCCAATAGAGTCTGGCTGCAGACATCCACCGTTAAGTCCCACGTCCACCGCCAGGCCCCTCGGGGCCTGAGCATGGACCTGGAAGTTGCGTCATGTGCCCTGGCGTCACTTCCGACCACTTGCATGGACCTTTTCGTTATTTCCCCATTCTGTTTGCGAACACAACAGATGAGCCGGACACATCACCTTTTGTCGATGCAAATTTGTTCTGTTCGTAATAAATGGATTTCAACGAGCCGACAACTCCCACCAAGGTAAATGATGCCAATGTTATGTTGAAACCAATAACGTTAACGTTAAGCAGCAGACAACAACTTAATACTATGAGTTGGCTAGCTAGCTCACGTTAGCAAATTAACACTAATGTGACCAACTTGTATGTTGTTTTTTCCATTGCTGTTTATTTGTAGCGCAGCAAACGTTTGCAATCGTGATAAGTCATGAATCGTAATGTTTGTGTAACGTAACTAGCTAACGTAAGCTAACGTTAAGTAGTAACTAGCTTTCTAACCATTAGTGTTTGTCCAATGGTAGTTAAGTAACGACATACTTTATATATTGTTTGTTTTACAAAGTTTTATGTGTGTTGCTAATGTAACGTTAACGTTATGTATGTAACAGATAGCCAACATGTAATGTTATTATTGGCAATCATTATTTGTATGAACGTGTTAAGTTATTGTACTTATTCTGTTATGTTTTTTTTTTTTTACAGATGCATCATTCCATTCTACAGGGAAATTCAAATTTACAACTTGACAGATGCACAACCTGCTGCAAATTGTATCACTGTCCACTTTAACAAAAGAATAGGTCTGGCTTCCCTGTAATAATGTACACGTGTTATATTTACTGTGTATTACTGGAGTGTAACGATTGAAGAAGAAATTTCCCATTGTGGGATCAATAAAGTACTACTACATCCTCAGTGCTTTCAACATGATTCAGCCACACCTACTAGCAGTCACTGCAAGTCTACACTACAGCTTCATCGACATTATTGATGTATCCAACTATGGAGTCGTCACAGTTCCAAACTTAATTTACAAACTCAGTAGTGATCTAAGGGTTGATATGTATATTATGAACCTTGCTAGATTTTTGAAAATGTTATTTTGAGGTATAATAGGCATCTCAATACAAGCCAGCAGACTGTTCCCAATGTTGAACTCTTTGTCCATACCATTAAACACTGTGCAACACTAAATACAAATGATTGTGCAGCACTGTACAATTTCTGACAGAAGGCATGTTTTAAGCATTGCAGAACCATGGACAGATTCCATGACCATAAGGTCTATTTGTGCTGAGGTGTATGTGTGATATAGGAATAGGGAATATGGCTAACATTTTCTTCATCACTTTATATGATAGTCTATCAGGGAACTTTAAAAGTACAAATAACCCAAAATGATGGAATGACAGAAGAACAGATTAGGCAGCCATAGACTTTAGCAACCACACAAATTAATAATTTGTAAAATTCTTTATTCAATTTTTTTTGGAATATCAATAGTCTAATAAGAAAATAACAAAGGGAAAAAAGGACAACCAATAAGAACTTACACGACACACTGAACACCCATGCAATCTAAAACTATACATATATTTATGTACACTATATAACACGAGTAGTCCTTACTAGTAGTCCTTACAGGCTGTAAGGGAAGAAGACAGAAAATTATGTAACACCTGTGGTCCACAATTTCAATTAAGAATCGCTCCATATCCTGCTGGTTACTGAAAATAAAAACAAATGGTCCCACAATCTCGTTGTGCTCTGCTTCCCCAACCACGTCAGCGAGCCGGGTGTATGCAATGAGGGCGTTGGCCACCTCGCTCTCCTCCATTCCCAGGACACGGGGCAGCTGGAAAACACTTTTGGACTGTCTTGCATGAAAGTGTCCACTAACTTACAAATTAACCATAATGCATCTTGTTGACAGTACGAATATCTTACACCATCTAATTGTTTAAATGGTGAAGAATTGCTTTGTATTTCTCAATGACACTTCTGTTCGTTGCCGGTACTTGCAATTACGTTCAAGAAATAAGAGGGTCTTGAATCGGTTCTGTGATGAAAGACAGTAGCTATAACTTCTTTATTAGCATGATGTTTATGTCAGCTTCTAGTCTAACATTACTTACACTCCAAACCGGCCCAGCATTTATACACAGAAAACAGGAAATGTCATGTAGGTGATAACAAAAGGTAGGCTAGACAGGGAAGTCTTGTGGCTATGTTACTTCACTCCTATCTCTGGTTCTTCTTCCTAGTTTCCTGTCTCAGGGCTTAGATCAATAACTTTATTTCACACGTTATTCTACCAGGCTAGGATTCCCAGGAAACTCGGGGGGGCATTCATGCAGGTGACAATGAGTACTTAACAATGCACAAAAAACAATTGTAGCGAGTAAGCAAACGTTAAAAGACCGACTTGAGAACAGAGAGCTGGCATCTAACTACAGTAGGCGGCTAACGTTACATACATAACGTTAACGTTACATTAGCAACACACATAAAACTGATATTAATTTTAGTGCTAATGTTTGTAAAACAAACAATATATAAAGTATGTCGTTACTTAACTGCCATTAGACAAACACTAATGGCTAGAAAGCTAGCTACTACTTAACGTTAGCTTACGTTAGCTAGTTACGTTACACAAACATTATGATTCATGACTTATCATGATTGCAAACGTTTGCTGCGCTACAAATAAACATAGCAATGGAAAAAACAACATACAAGTTAGTAACATTAGTGCTAATTTGGTAACGTGAGCTAGCTAGCCAACTCCTAGTATTAAGTTGTTGTCTGCTGCTTAACGTTAACGTCATTGGTTCCAACAGTACATTGGCATCATTTACCTTGTTGGCAGATGTCGGCTCGTTGAAATCCACTTATTAGAAAAAAGAACAAACTTGCTTGGACAAATGAAGACACGTCCGGCTCGTTTAGTGTGCTCTGCAAACAGAATGGCGAAGTAACGAAAAGGTCCATGCACGTAGTCGGAAGTGACGCCAGGGCACATGACGCAACTTCCAGGTCCATGCTCAGGCCCCGAGGGGCCTGGCGGTGGACGTGGGGCTTCACGGTGGATGTCTGCAGCCAGACTCTTCTCAAATTCTCACCTATTTAGGGGGTGTTCTATTTAAGGCTTTAAATAGAACACCCCCTTTTTCAATTTTTAGGCTTTTTAACTCCAGGTGTGAGCATTACAGAAACTTGGTAAATGGCATAAATGAAACAAGAGAGTTGTACCATTTACATACCATTACACATAAACTCTGTGTCCACAAGTGTGCAATATCTGCGGGTGATATGCAGAACTATGCATCTATGATGCCAAATACAGGCAGTGTACCCTGTGTCCCTTAGTGTCTAATGTATCCAAAATTGATAAATTGTGCACTGCTGTAAATCATAAAATAATCATATATTTAACGGCAAATCAATTGTTTTGCCTCATAAAACTCACCTTTGTGTGGGAATTACTGTCTTTTCATCAGTATAGGGGGATAGATATGTATGGGTCCAAAAACCTATCCAATACATGTCATAAAATTCATAAAATTTGTTTTGTCCATTATAAAGCATATACATTTGCCAGTTGTATGTGGTTTAAGATGAAAATATTTACATAACACTGATATTGATTATTTTGCCCTACACTACAATAAAATAATATTCCACCAACAGGAAAATGCTGCCAAATGTTCTAGTTTCAATGAAAACTGATACATCAAACAGAAACCATGACTGAGCAATGAATGTTTACACTACAGTGTGTGAAATGCACTCAAACATAGCCAAATCCACCATAGTCTACTGGACAAGACAGTGATCGAGTGGAAAAATGAGAGCGAGATTACAAAATTACAAACAGTATTTTTTTCATATCGCGGAAGAAAAACTACAAAAGCGAATGCGTTTTCTGTAGCAGTTTGCGTCATAGTACATTGACTAGATAAAAAATTCTGTTATGCCGGGCTACAAATTATTGTTCAAAGCATCCCAGAAAAAAATACAAACACCATTGAAAAGGATATACTGTCCTCTATCGGATAAAACAGTTGTGAATAAAACTGGAATCACGTGAAATACTTCAGAGCTGCAGGTACAGTATATGGGGTGTTGTGCGCAGACGTTCGATGTTGTGTAATAACAAACTAAACGTGTGTATTTCTCAAAGACAATAAACGACAACTGAATTTTTAAAGGGACATCTCTCTCTGCTTAAAACCAATGATAGGATTGTATATTTATTTAATATTTAGTAGCAGATATTTATAGTGGTACATGACACAATAATTTCATGTTTACTTTGCATTTGAGTGAGCAGGGATTTTCACTACGATCAGGCTATTGTGGGGTTTATCTTGTTGCTATGACGGAATTCAAATTTTATATGATGAATAAATATATTTATGAACTCACACATAGACACTATTGTCCACTATGTCACGCATGGGTAGGTGTAGACTGGGTGGGGGGTTGCTTGTTAAACGGATTTGCTACAGGAAAATAGCGACACTTAGAAACTATGTATTCTGCAGAGTTGTCACGAATTGTGTACTAACAAAACATGGAGTTTGAGGTTTCCATTCATAGTTTGCTGCAGGAGCAACAAATGTCTCAGTTGAGCAAAATCTTGGCACTGGCATCCTGGTTACTAGGCATCTGCGCAAAGGGGTTAAAGTACATTGTATTGTTGTCCTGTGAACAACAAGACCTGTGTCTGCCACTCGCTTTTGCAGCTCTTTTGCAGTGATATGTAGGTTCTTCTAAGCATTTCTCACCAGGTCTCAGGCTATTCTATCTAAAATTGTTCTTGGTCTTCCAGATCCTGGCTTGACTTCAACTGTTCCATTTATCTTTCATTTTCTGATAATGTTTCTGACAGTAGAAATAGGTAGTTTGAAACTGCCTATAGGTAGTTTTTTGCCTTCTCCTTGTTGGTAGAAGTGAACTATTGTAAGGGGGCGTGATGTGTGAGGTTCGAGGGACCAATCGCAGCAAGGGGATTCATTAAGCTCGAAAGCCACTGAGACGGAGAGACCCCGTATTTGAGGGAATATTAACGACAAATCTCAAATAACCTAGCTCCCACTCTCGACTGGAGGGAAATAATGGAACTAGGAAAAAGAGGCGTAACAGAAAACGACCCGTATAACCGGGCGAACGTCACACGAAAGCAAAGAATCTCGAGCTCGGTAAACACAACGAGCTAAAAAAACACTGAATACTCACAGTATACCAAACAGTGAAAACCGAGATGCTAACATGAACTGAGAGAAGGAGCTGCCTCCTAGGTAACAAACAAAGGAACATAAAATAGAACTAATCAAAGGGAGAACATGACAAGCGAAAAATAACTCCCTAGCTCTAAAAGGAGCGAACTGCTTGCTGCAGGAATTGAAGGGAAGCAGTCTCCGTGTCTTAACCTACCAGCAGTGTGTCAAACACTAGACATGCAAAGCCCTACATCTCAATACGGTTAATAAAAAGGTGAACGGCACACAAGAGCATCGAATCTCAAGCTCGTTAAACACAACGAGCTGACAAACACTGAATACCTAACAGTATAAAAAACAGTGAACAACGAGACACTAACGTGGAATGAGAGAAAGGGCTGCCTCGAAGGTAACACAAACGAAGGAACATAAATTAGAGCTAAGCAAGGGGAGAATGCAACAAGCGAAAAAATAACTCCCTAACTCTAAAACGGAGCATACTGCTTGCTGCAGGAATAGAAGGGAAGCAGTCTCTGTCTCCTAACCTCTACCGGCAGTGTGCCAAACGCAAGCCATGCGAAAAATAAAGGCCCTACATCTCAATAAGGGGGAAGGTAACGAGAAGGTGAAAGGAACAGAGATCTAACGTTCCATGGCTACTTTCATAGGCTTGCAGTCACACGCAACATGTGAATGAAATCGCCCGGTCTCCTTGTAAGGAAAGACCTACCATTAGGCGAACAGAACTACTGTCTGAACCAAAATCGCCCAGTCTCCCTGAGAGGAGAGACGTACCCGAAGGACGAACAGAACTACAGTTCCGAACAGAATCGCCCAGTCTCCCTGTACCGAGACAGGTACCGAAGGGCGAATAGAACAGCTGTTCTGGACATTTGCGGGCTCAATGACTAACGCAAGCCTAGTAAAAAAATACACGCCCTGCCTCTCAGTATAGATAAAGCCCTGCCTCAGTATGATAAACGCCCTGTCTCTTAGTAAGAAATGACTATATAAATATACCCACAAACAAACAAAGATTCCTCTCGCTTCCAAGGAAGAAAGCAGAGAGAGGAGGGAGAGACAGAAAAGGCAACAGGTCTAGGCAAAGAATGAAAGGAAAGACCAGGAAGCGGAGACAGAAAAGAGGCACGGACGACAAGTCCTAATAGATACATACACAAAGGCAAGTCCCGCATTACTCCAATAAAACACATTGGAGCAAATAGGTCTCCTACAGAGCCTAGACCTAACCATACCGGCTAAGGCAAACAAAGGCAAAACTAATACAATACACAAAACAGTGCAAAATAATGCAAAATAATATAGAAGCCCAGAACGAAGGAAACGTGGGCTTAAATAGCTCCAAGGTAACCAAGCACAGGTGTGATGCTGAGAGAAGCTCCGCAATAAAGACGGGGCGGAGTAAACATCCACTAAAAGGGCAGTGCCCTCACGTGGCTACCAAGGAAAACGACCGCAAGGGAAGGACTCGTGAAAAACCATGACAACTATCTTGATTCTGACATCCTTGGACAACTGTTTAGAGGAACCCATGGTTGTTAACACCAGACAGAACAGCCACCGCAGTCGGATGCTTCAGAATAAATAGTTCAGCCCTGAAATTATATTCATCTGACCCATTGACGCCCTAACGAGTAAATCACCTGGGCCTTAGTAATCATCTTTTTTAAGTAACAAAGAATAATCCAAAAGGGTTCCCAAACTTTTGCACAGGGCCATTTTCTTTTTATATTATTTTGAAACTGTAAAACATTTTTATAAAAAGTAATCATGCTTTAAATTTTGAAGAAACATGTTTAACTTTGTACCATTTAGAGGTCAGGTTAGCTTCTGTTCACTTATATAAACTCCTCAAAAAAAATTCGGAAACGTTATTTCGGTCGATTATTCCTCCCCTTTAGTAATACCAATTGGTATTGTATTTTATATCGTTGGAAAGCCTGATTAGTCACCTTTACAACGAGGTACAACTTGTAAGGATCATGCATTCGTGGAATGAGCAACACAGCTAACCGTGTGGGTAGCGGCCCAAAAAAATGTGCCAAAATCCCCTGAAATATTCTTCTGTTGGTATTCACACTCTTATTTTGAGCTTCAAGTGCTGGCAGGTGTATCCCAGTGACAGGTGTGTGACTGGCACCTGATTGGCACCTAATTGACAGCACTTGTGTGCATGGGTCCTGCAACATTGTTGAGTTTGTGTGTGCTCCAAGCATAAACATGCCACGTTTGTCCCTTCAGGATAAGGCCCGTGCAATAGGGCAAGTGGCAGCTGGTGTTCCGGTACGCAGAGTGGCAGCATTATTTGGTGTCAGCCCTGGTACCATTTCCAAACTTAGGACCAAGTTCTGTGAGACTGGTGAAGTCAAAGACAGACCACGAAGTGGCCGTCCCAGGAAGACAACACCCCAAGAAGACCGGTTCCTCACCCTTGCTTCACTGAGGAACCGTAGGCTTTCTTCCAGAGATTTACAGGCGAGATTTGCACAACGGTACCACAGACAGATCTCTGATCAGACGGTGAGGAACAGACTGCACATGGCCGGTCTTCATGCTTATAAGGCTGCCAGGAAGCCTGCAATGACTGCCCTTCACCATCAGGCCCGTTTGCGCTGGTGTCGACAGCACCGACAGTGGAACCTAAGAATGTGGGGCAACGTCATGTTCAGTGATGAATCAAGGTTCTGTCTGCGGAAGCTGGATGGCAGGATCAAAGTATGGAGACGGCGTGGAGAACGCTATGCAGATTGCTGCACAGATCGCATGACACCTTTCAATGGGGGCAGTGTCGTGGTGTGGGGTGGTATCTCTCTCACAGGCAAAACAGAACTTGTCATCATTGAAGGCAATCTCAATGCAGTGAGATATCGGAATGAGATTCTGGAGCCAGTGGCGATCCCATATCTCTAGAATCTGGGACCTAACTCCATCCTCCAAGATGACAACGCTCACCCCCACAGAGCCAGGATCATCACATAGTACCTCCAGAATTTGGGAGTGGAGAGGATGGAATGGCCTGCCGTGAGTCCAGACCTCAACCCAATTGAACACCTGTGGGATCAGCTTGGGCGTGCTGTACGTGCCAGAGTGACCAACGCAACCATGTTGGCTGACTTGCGGCAAATCCTGGTTGAGGAATGGTTCAGTGCCAAGCTGTTGTGACTGCGTATGGATCTTCCACATGCTACTGAGGTCCCTGACAGTGTAAAATTAATAAAATGTAAAAATGGCCAATATGTGTTGTTTTTTCCTTATTACTGTGGGAGAGTGCAATCATCCAATCCACCAAGCAACTCAAAACGAGAGTGAATACCAACAGAAGAATATTGCAGGGGATTTTGGCACATTTTTTTGGGCTGCTACCCACACGGTTAGCTGTGTTGCTCATTCCACGAATGCATGATCCTTACAAGTTGTACCTCATTGTAAAGATTACTAATCAGGCTTTCCAGTGATGTAAAATAAAATACCAATTGGTATTATTAAAGGGGAGGAATAATCGACTGAAATAACGTTTCCAAACTTTTTTTGAGGAGTTTATTAATTGTAAAAGGCATTTTGACCAGGGGTGCGCAAATAGTTGTCATTACACACTGTACATAGTGTTTCAGCCACAGGGCCATACGCAGGATTTTAGAAATACCGAGGTCCAAAAACTGAGCCCCCTGAAAAAAATTTTAAATATGTGCATTTAAATACATTTGGAGAACAAAAATTGTATAACAATAGCTTTAAAACCATGTCAGTGGGCAGTAGCATAAATTATCTGTCAATCAGTAGCCTAATACATGATAATCAGGTTAAATGTTGCAATGAATGAACCCACCCACCCACAAGCAATGACAGCGATCAGATGAGCAAGTCGATAATCTCGGCATGTACAATATCTTTGCCGTACCAAAGTAAAGTAATTTTTAGGCAATTATTTCACGACTTTTAAGTAACCAGAGAACAAACTAACACTTTCAGGTTTTTGCTTTAAAAAAAAAAAAATTATAGTAAATATGTGTCACCCACAAACAAGATTACTGTCTTTGTTATGATTATAGACCATCAGTACAGTTCTAGTACATTCCTGTCGATTAACCTCTTCCTACCGAGGGCAAAATAGGCCAATTTTCGCCTGTTTTCACTAGTGACAAACAAAGGTGGTTATCTCAAAAACTATAAATTGTACAAATATGGTTCATGGCTTTTATTAAAGAAGACACCTGCAGTATTACGACTAAGCAGTGAGAACTCATAGAAATCCAGTTTTTGATACTTAACTACAACAATTTATGTACAGAAAATATAAAAAAACTAAAAAACGGGTACCTACATTCAAGTTTAAGAATTTTTACCTGGGGAGCTACAAATGCAATCAAGGAAATGACTCCTCTATCTGATTCATCAATATGCTGCCTACCTCTGGTAACAATCTGGTGTCAATATCTCAAACCATTCAAATTTTACAGGGTTTTTTTCAGGTGAACCTTTTTCGTTATCCAAATGGTGCCAAATGGTGCCAAATGTGCCAAAAATGCAATGTCCCAGAAAGGTCTCAATATGATTTATTTTTTAGGTTTTTACAAAAAAATTAGATAATTTGTCAATATTGGCAATAAAAGTTCATTTTTAGACGTGTTCTTGTTGCTCTTCATATTACACAACTAACTACCCGAGGTCACAAAAAGCTGTCAAAACCCATGTAGCAGCACAGTGAATCTTGTGTATTTCACCAGAGCCCCAATAGCCAGAAATGAGTCCAGGAATGTGCAAACAGGTTTTCAAATGAATAATGGGAATAGTATGAAACGTCCCTACGCATTACTGCTTGCCAGTCCTGTCCTTTATTCTGTTGCCACCTCCTATGACAGGGACGTTGGGGTTGGGTTTTAGGAGGCAAAACTTTATACATGACAAACATATATCAACTATATACAAGTGCACTAAGGTGTACTACTAAAAGTGCAGTGGATAAAAAATCAAAAGTCCACCAGTTTCCTAGATAAAAAATAAAAACACCCCTGCTGTAACAAATAAAAAGATCCTTGCCCTCTAATTGCTGAAGTTACCGTATTTACACAAAGAAAGTACAAAATGGCAGGGTCCAAAAAGCTAAAAAAAAATGAACTAAAAACAAAAAAAGGCAAAGGATCAAAACATGGGCGTGGAGGGTGAGGAGAGATTATTTAACCATTCATACAGAAGCCATTTAGACTACACATTCCCTCAGGAGAGCATCATTACAAACCCCACTAACCCTGTCCATGGAATTGTCCACCATGTTGATATACCCATTATATCCCCCTTATACAACAACAATCAACAATAATAATAATAAACAAGTACTCCCTCATGTTATCATGTTCTCTCCCTCATACCATGCATAAATTGCCATTTTGTTTACCTGCACAGCCTTCTGTACTGCATACAGAACAATTTACTCATGTGGAACAATGAATTTACTAAACACTTCCAGAAGCCATTTCACACTCAAAAAAATCGATTTAGTAGCTCATCTCAGACACAAATAGATAGCTAGCTGCTTGTTACCTGTAATTTTGCTTGCTAGCTTGCCACTGTAAAGGTAATACTATCTATATTAATTTAGCTGAGAGGGACCGATTTTATGCATAAGTATATAAGGTTAGTTAGCTTCACAGAAGAAACACAGGGATTCACGCATTGCAGCTAAATTGCACATTTCCTTCGATGCTTACACCAAACTTACCGTTTCCACAAACATCTGTGTTGTTGGCAACGCCACGTAACACGTGCAAGTTTGTCAACACAGACAATACACCCTTTACTTCATAAATTATTTATCATACCGTTGGAATGTGCAATTTGTAATATTAATTGTATGAAAAACAATAAAATACAGTTGACAATGTAATTACGAACCCGCATGGCATTGCGTGAATTCACACTGGTATATCGAAAAATCGGTAATACCACCAGCCCTAACGACGTTACCTGCCATGGCGAAATTCAATGCGTTTATAGCATAACACTGTTAGTATGATAAAACAACTTACATGTCAGCAACATCATCTCGGTCATCAGTGGATTCAGCGTCACTGAGACAGGATGAGTCTCCCTCGGCAAAAACATCTTCTGGCTTATCCAGTTCGTCTAGCACTTGGTGCACGGATAAACGCCTCAAAAATCTCGACATAACTACACAAAAACTGTATCAAAAATACTCTAAAGTAAAAAAATGTAACTGCGGGCCTTACCTAATTAATTGTGCTTTGCTAAACGGAATGTAGCGAGCTACGCTACAAGGTAAAAACACTGCGCCATCTTGGTTCGATAATTATGCGTGATCGCCACTTCCTTATACGCAGGGCAGGATTTCCTTTTTTTACGACGGCATTGTGTTGAATGAGGGCTCGTTTGAAAGATAAGAGTCTTGGCTATTGCCTGGAATATTTGACAGACAGTTTTAAAACCCAATGGAAAGCAAATAATACTCGGAGTGGAGGCGGGTGGAAGACAGTTTTTCCCACTTCAGATAGGCCTATTGTGCTATCAGTCAAAGAAATACACCCAATTGATGACGGTTTTGCATAAATCTCTGCAAGCAAGTTCAAAACAACTCTGGCTAACATATACTAAGCCACGGGATTGGTACTCCAGAAACTGGCTGAGTTTCACAACGCCAAAGTGAACACAGCCGAACGAGTCGTAATCAAGTGCAAAAAAGCACAAGTCGGTTTAAAATTGGAAAAAAATAATGTACAGCCGTATGAAAGTTTTAAAGTATTTTTTCTTGAAGCCTAAAGGTATAATGATTTTTCAAACCAAAGTTTTGTGAAATACAATTAAGCAGAACAGTTTACCAGCACATTGTTTATGGTGTGACATCAAGCTGCAATACATGTTTGAGAATTAGGTCAGAGTTTCCAACGTTATTTACGAAGTTTTATCCCGACGTTTTGGGCTTAAAAACCACTTTCCCAGAAGGAATGGATATATCTTAAGGATATTTAATCAAAATATTGAGGTGAGCAGTTTATTATATATTATTAAATTAATGAAATGTATAATTTAATAATGTCCGTAACGCCCGCGTTACCGCTAGGGGGCGTTTGGTATTAAGAGGTTAAAGTTCAACAGAAAGTAGCGTAAAATACAAAAAAAACATTGGAAAGAACTTTGTTTTCATACAAGTCAAAGGTAGGTGAATCCAACATTTCTTACTCTCATATTTGATACTTGTCATGTAGAAATTGCTTATATTTGTTAGGGTCCGAGAAGGGACTGGACTCAAATGCATGACTCAGAGACAGAAATCCAATAACTCCATAATTTATTACTTCGACAACAAGTCCTGAAGTATAGGGAGAGTAGGTATATGGGGACTGGATCCAGGGATGCGTGGCGTGGAGCTAGGACAGCTGCAGACAGGCAGAGCAGAACAAGGCGCAAAACAAAGAAAAGCATGAACAAAACAGGCAGCGTAATACGCTGGACTAGGCAAGACCTGAGGCAGCAAAAGCAAGACAAGGTTAGAATCCAAAAAATGAAACTTAACAAAACATATCGAACTCGAACCCAACAATACTTAACGAACCGGCACAAGACAAAGAACACCAGGAGAATATATAGGAGAGTTAATGAGTTAACCAATTAAGTGCAGCATGAGAATGTATGTGTGAGTGATTAACAGAGCAGAAAGTGTGAGGAATGCAGGTGGAGAAAGGAATGGGATAGGCAGAGATAATGCAAGGGAAATGAGTGACACGAAGAGGGAAACCACGCCCAGCCAGCAGCACGAGCAAGACACAGGAAACATGAAAACAAGACACGAAACGAGAGAACAGGGTAAAACAAGGAGCACAAACGGGGATGGGAACAGAGAGTCACAATATTTTGTCTAAGAAAAAAAAGAATGTCTCCCGAAGACATGGGTAACACCGAGTGCTCCCGCTGTCTATTAGGCTAATTGCTACCATACACAAACCTCAACATATAATAAAGGCAAAACATAAGCAGAAAACAAATAGAATAAAAAAATAAGATAATAAGATAAGGGGCTCTATTTTAATAAACCAAACGCAATGGTGAACGCAAGAGTAATCGCTTGGCGGTATCGCTCTGAGGGCGTGTCGGCGAGAAATTTGGTAATTTCATGACGGCAATCTTGGCGCACCTTATGGCGGTATTGCTAAAAGGCTGGGTTTAAATGTCCAAGGTGTGTCTCTATGGTAGCCAATCAAATTGTTGTTCTCATGCTTTAAATAAAAGCCAGTTGGAACACAATCGCTCCATGCAATTTCATAATGAGCAACCCAAACGCACTGGACCGTCAACTTGGATGTGTGTATGATTCTACGTGGGAACATGCATTGAAATGTTCATTTTAAAAGCTGATCCGATACTTACCATTTATCTAGCCCTATTAAACCGCTCAGCCAGTTGATTTATCTTTGCTCTGGCTGTGATGGGGACCGCGACCACTGGTGCAGGTGGGGCAAGCTAATTTTGTCGCATGTCACCTGGACATTGATGGAATGTGTTCCTTTGCGATTGACGAAAACTATTGCATGCTCGGGTGGTGCGCGGATTTGTATGTGCGTGCAGTCGATAGCACCAAGCACCCCGGGGAACCCACACTTGAGAAAAAATGCGAGTTTTGACTTTTTACTGCATTCATTGTCCGTATAGTTGAGGAAGGACACCCGCTGAAAGTATCCCACATAGCAAGCGAACGTTGAATCGACGTAGATTCAATGTGGAATTCCGACGTTGATTCAACATCAATTTGCTCATCGAGGTCACGTTTAATCAACGTCAGAATACCGACAAATATTGAATAATAATCTAAATTGATTATTTTTTCGCCCACAGTACACTCACTGCAATGAAGTTGTATTTTTATCAATTTTATTACGTGTTCAGTAATTAATGTCTAGGCCTACCAAATAGCTGGCAAAGCAATATGACGTTAGGCGAATTATTTAGGCTACAGTTAGGCTACTGACATTATCGGCTACTAACTAGTTCAGTTAGCTAATGGAGTGAGTCAGTGATGGCGACAAACGTTACAACTTTTAAACATCACGTTTAGCTATATTTAACCTTGATTATTCAATATTTGTCGGTATTCTGACGTTGATTCAACGTGATCTCGATGAGCAAATTGATGTTGAATCAACGTCGGCATTCCACATTGAATCTAAGTCGATTCAACGTTCGCTTGCTATCTGGGATATCCTTTCTGTGTATTGTGTAGTGGTAGGCTCATGATTCAACTGTGCCAATGTGTAATTTATATATTATAGGCTATTGGCCTACATGATCGCAAGTTTCTTGTAAGCTGTCCTGTTTTATTCTAGTAGTTTAAATTAAAATGAATTAATAATAATAATTATAGGCTATTTGTTCATTAAATGGAAGTGTAATGTTGGCATCACCTATAGACACTACATAGAACTACGTTGCCAAATTGCCAGAGTCTATTGCGTTGCCGCTAAGAGGTGGTTCTAGATGATCATAACGCAATGGGTTTTCGTTGGTTCAAATTGTCACTGCGCCAAAAGTATTTTAGAACACGCCCCAGACAGCGCCACCCATCCCACTGCAGCGCAAGCGAAAGGATGTTATGTTGAGAATTTGTTGATCCTAGCGGTATTGCTGAGAAACGCCATAGCGCCAGTTTTAAAACGTTGATGCTGTCAACAAGCTTGCGTTTGACTATACCGTCCCCTTGCGCTGGTTTGCGCCGGTTTGAAAATAGAGCCCAAGGTGTATAAATAACGTTAGGGGATAGGGATCACTGGACAGAATAATTGCTTGGTATACTTGGAATACATAACGTTGAATGTTACATGGAAGGATGCGTTTACTAGCCTATAGGCGGAGCAACAATGTTACAACAGCATGCCCTGCACTATGCTAGTCGTACCTCTGCATGGTTAACAGTTTCTGCTTGCTACTGGCATGTGTCAAAACTATACTATTTTATAAACCACAAGACAATGATTTAATTGATATACATTTGAAATCTGTGGCCTACACATATCGTTAATTAATCGAAAAACACTTTGCTGAAAAACATGCACTTACTTGGTGCTAAAAAACACTTGACTTTCGTTAATAAGGGTTTAAAATGAATTTTAAAATTAACTGCTACACACACAGGGGAAGTGCGTTGTTATGATACTTAAGTGAAAACAACTATGTAATTCCTGGTCTAGTTCAACCAGAACACACAATATATTAATCTTTAATTAACAATACATTAATCTTTTAGCCTATTGTAAAAATACAGTTAATACATTAATTGAATGTATTGTTTACTGTGTGTTTTTACAATAAAAAATTAACATATAAATTTCAATAAATTTCTAAAAAATTTTATCTTTCGTATTGCCTTTCAATTTGTAAAGTCTTATATTATTATTATTCCTTTTCTTCCAAATGCAACTCCTCCTACAGATAAATGTAGAGGAGTCTGTTACAGTTGTAACACTTTTTGCATTAGCACACAAAAACTATTGATGGAAAACATTTATTTATTTATTTTTTACATATGCCATTCTGTATCATTCTGCCAACAAATTTTGAGTCAACAATTTATGTAATACCACAATTAGAGAAGGAATCCATTTGTTACAATTGTTCTTGTGTCAGGGACAGTTGGAACAGTACCCTGGGACAATTTTAAGACTATAGCCTATCTGGATGTCGGAGTTAAATGAGCGCTGGTCTCATTAAAACTGGACCAGAACGTGATCATTAGTATAGTTGTAACACTTGCTCTGAGGCGACAATGTTAACCACTGTACCACCATGCCCCCTCATTTTCTCTTCCCTCCACTAATTAATTTTTTTTCCTTTCCTTCCATTTTCCTTTTCCTTTCCTCTCCTGTCACTTGTCACAATGTCCTCCCTTCCTCCAATTTTTATTTGACTAAAGGGGCCATTGTATCTGAAATTAATTCAAAGACGGTATCAACAACTATTTTGCACATTTAGACCTAGGGTATTATTTAAATGTGTCATTTTGTATACTGTTTTTTGGCAAAAGGTGTCCCACTCTAGGTTTTCAGCTTTACCCTCTGTCCCATTCAAGCTATAGCTGTCAAGTAGAGTGGGACAGTGCTATAAATCTGTTTTACATAAAAGCAAGTGCCAATTTGCAAACAATATAATTATTATTAAATATAATTTTTCAAAACATTATTTATCACTTTCCATTTTGTCAGTAAAATTAAGGTTTTTGAACAAATTGAAAAAAATGCATAGCCTTATCATTTTACAATAGCATTTGTAAGACAGTATTTGACATCCCAGGGCACCTGAGAGAACACAACACCGGGAGGTGGAACCCTGTGACTCTGGGGAGCCGTAAAGCCAAGCATCCGGTGCCGGGATGTCTACTGGGACCATCTGGCCTGAGGTTTATGACGTCCAAGAATGTCCTAGGATTTTATGATTCTGGGAGAAACACTTGGACTGTCTTAAAACAAAGCACATGGACAGTGCCAGAGTGCCCCCACCTGACGTCACCAAGGCAGGCCACATCCCTCTCCTTAAAAGAATGCACACACAGCATAATATGACTGTACAGACTGCTTTTGTCTTCAAAAAAGCCTAAAAACCTTCAAATGTGATGAATATTTTTGCTACATTGTACAGTATACACTGGAAATAGTCCGGACACTGGAACATACATTATACACTCTTTTTCCAGAGGAATAATCATATATTGTTCAGTTTCTGAGTGTTACATTAGCAAATACACACAGTGAACAGGGGAAACTAGGGTATAATGTAATATTCTCAACAGGAATTCTGGGACCTTTTGTGGCATTAATATTAATCACATCTGAAAACTATGCAGAGATGGGATTCTCATGACAACACGAACGTAGACCGACTCATGTTTGATATCGTTTTGATGGTCTCGTGTGGGTGGTGCAATGGCCTACATTTCCTAAATGATCAACATGGAGGAAATATACATTTCATAACTCGGGAGTAAACTGCCGTTGTGGAATTGTATCTCAGGAAACCCTTCTGTCAAACCCCCTGGAAGGGGGGACGAAAAGTGCAATTTAACTATTTCTGGCCAGTTTATGGTTTTATGACTGTCTGCAGCCAGATCAAATGCAGAATTTGGGCATATAAGCAGAGGAAACAAAGACTTAGGAGAAGTTGTAGTCAGACTCTCCCGCACATCTCACCTTGTGTCTTGTGTGTAGCGATTGCCAGGTATGGCAAAGTATTTTACTCTGTACTCTATTTGAATATGTTATGTTTCCATCTGTAACTGTAATTGATTATTTTAAGTAAGTAACCTACCTGGTAAACAAAATCGTTAAACTTGATGTGTGTGGTTTCTCTGAAATTGACATACTATCTCTGTTAACAGGTAATAAGTTGATTAATTTCCTCAGTCTGGGTTACCCCCTCAGTTGGTCTAGGGAGGTTGTCTATTTAAGCTTAATGTATCACGGAGTATCGCACCCGTAGAACTATGTCTTAAATTAGATCATCTCCGCATGGCGTTCATACATGTTGAGAACGGGGGTCGCCAATATTACCTTCTTGGGTCCCTGAGCCTTATTGGATAGGCTATACAGCACGAAGTGGCCTCTTCCACAACCTCAGATAAATGCAGATATCTAGTCAGCCATGAGAGCAGAGGAGGTTTCTCTAAGACAACAGGTGAAGCAGTGCTTCACCAAAAAAAAGGGGTGAAAAAGAACATGCATGTCACACAATCACACACACAACATAGACTTTATTTAATATTGAATCATCACCGACTTTCAACTTTCCCTTGTGAAGCTAAAAAAAAAATGCTTAGATTCAAAAATATGCCTTGTATCTTCTTATATAGTTATTGTATCGTGAAACAGCGCCACCCTTAGACTTTTAAAAGGAACTTCAGTGTGGCACAGTGTCTGACTGCTTCACTAGACCATTGGAAATCAATGGGGGACTTCATAAAACGTGATTGGATAATTGTGGATTATGACACGTTTTTGAGCCCACCCGTGAAGCAGAGCTTCACTAACGTATTCAATAGAGTTCCAATCATGCGTGTTCTTGTGTGCGTCCTCGTCCTGATGATTGACATAATGCCTAACCAATCAGAACACGAGTTCAGCTGTCCGGCAATATAATCATCTTCACCGTTACTGTATTAGAGAGAGATAGAAACGGAGCGAGAGAGAAATTTATTCCATTTTTATTGTCAACGTTAAACGTTGTCAGTGGTGATTTGTATTGTAAATAGTAAATTTTTTATCGTGTTGTAGTGTTAATAGCTAGCTAATTGCTAATGTTAGTGATTTAACTAATGTTGCCTAATGTTAGCCTAAACTAGCTCACTTTTTGTAACGTTAGCTAGCTTTTGCCATTTAATTTGGCTGCATTTGAAAAAAAATGGAACCTGTGAATGTAAACATCCTGGATCGGATTCTGCGGGATTAACGTAACGTTATTTTAAAGATTGTGAAGAAAGATTGCAAGTGAAGGCGGATGGGAGACCGAAGCCTCCTATCAATCTTATCCAGTGAGTGGGCTCGGTAAATCAGAGCTTTAACGTTAAATGCTCGTAGTAGCCTACATCGAGGTGGATTAGTTAGCGCTACAGGCAGCTTGCTATCGGAGTCGCATGTATTGCTGCCCATGTGTGTTGTTTAAAGGAAAGCCTATTATTTTTTATCCAAGTGTGTTGCTACAGGAGATGTTCAATGTTTGCGAGAGATGACTTTCCTTATTTAGGCTACGTAATTCAGGTCTGTTAAAATTTATGTAAAATCGAAGGAGCATGACAGTAGTGTAACCGTGCGAATTGAGTCTGAGAATGATCATTTTATTGATGAAGGTGCACGCATTACAAAATAACGTTAGCGCGGAAAACCGTGACATTCCTGACAGGTTGATCGATGCGATTCTTGGGTCGTCCCGAGCTGGCATTTAGGGGAATAACGAGAGTCAAAATTGGGATAACAGAGCGGGGAGTTGACTGAGCTTCCTTCCCTCTATGATGACGTTCAGGTCGCCCTCTGTGTTCTCCGGGATGTCAAATGGCCTATTCGCACTGCATTAATAATTTCCACCGCAGCCTCCATAATGTCAACTCGGAAAAATTAAGAAAAAAGCGGGGAAAAAACAAGGAATCCTTGCTGGGAAAAAAAATATCACCCCAAATTACTGAGATGCCGATTCACACAGGACTAATATTATCAGATGACCTGTTTTGTGCAAAATATGGTAGGTAATTTACTGTGGGAAATTTTGACTTGATTACGGAAAGGCAGATTCGCTCGGGATTAAGATCACAGACTAACTCCACAAATCACACAAGGTCCCCAGGTAATGCTACTCCAGTGAATAGGGCATAAGACGATTCAAAATGAAATGAACAAAGCTATTTCAGCTACGGTGCAGGTGGATTTGAGTATTTATCTATTGAATATGCATAGGTGATTAAATAATTTGGCTACTAATAAATGAGTGTGTACATAACTACATGTCATTGTATTCTATCTGGTGTTATTCATTTGAGAAAAGGCAGCTCAATTTAAATGGTAGCCTACAGCCAAAGTGATGAGTTGTCGAGAAATATAAACCTGTTTTAAATGGCCACCAGCTCTTTTCTGCCTACAGCTGCTCAGTTGACGTGGTCAGTGTTAAACAACCCAAAAATGGCCTAGCTCAGCAGGTAAAGCAGGGGTTCGATTTTCACAGGTAGAAAAAAAATTGTTGGTTTGCTTCACCAAAAATTCTGGTCAGCAGCCACCACTGCGTGAGAGGTGTACATAACGGCCATATGTAACACCCGATGGAACCAGCGTATCCCGTTCAGAGAACAGGCTCAAAAGTACGGGAGTCCTTTAGCAAATCAAGTGTAAATTTTACATAGCAATTGGATATTAATAATTAAATTGGAGTCAGATAAATGAGTATAGAATCAGCGTTGGTGGCTGACACTCAATGTGATGCACACAGGCTGCCTTTTTGGATAAGCTGGGGTCAGCCCAGACCAGACTTAAAGCGGAGGGCAAGGTGGTACTATTGCCTTTGACACATGGTCAATTATTAGCTGATCCCGTGAATCTAAAGAGCAGTCTCACCCGGTTGCAAGAACGGTAATATTTCAACAGAACTCTTAACTTTTCCCACAGCAACAGCGGAAAACATCACGCTTAAACCTTCGCTCCGAGCTATTCCCTCATTGGTCTAGCTGCGCGGGATTTACACATTCCACATGACAGCATGCTTGGCATGTCTTTCAACTCCTCTGCCAATTAAAAAAACAAGGCCACACACACTGCAGTGATGTTGCGCATATAGAGCTACAAGCCAATCATATTGGATCTACAGTTTCAATTAATCAGAAGTAGGATTTCTTGCGTGCTCATTAGGTTTCTTTGAGCAGTCATTGTTATAAAATCATTGTTGCACAGGGCCATAGGTGCTGGGTCCCTGGGATTGCTGCTTACAGAGGTATTTAAAATTTTGTTTTTCTCCTAAAAGAGGTGGCACAGAGAAATAAATTTGATGGAAATTATGAAAGAAAAAGAAAGTAATTGATAAATCAAAAAAATGTAACTATTAGGAACTTAAATGAAAACACAAAGAAAATGGTGACTGAGCTTTCAAAATTATGGCAACTAAACAGTTGCCTTCAAGAGCAGTTATTACTTGGAGAACAACTGGTCAGTTTTCTTTCATTTTTTCACATACAGCTAATGTCTTAATTGTTAATTAAGCTAGACTTTTTCTATTTTGGAGAATTATAAGGGACTGCTGTTAGTATCTATGCCATACTTATATTTAAAGAAATGTGCAGTGTTAAATATGCAGATGTAAATGTTACCAGCTATTTAACCAGTTGAACAAAATCATAGAAATTGGAGGTCAACAATGAAATATCAATGTTGAAGTACAGTATATTGATTGTACCAACCTGGTCTCACAGCCCATTTGTATCTATTCTACGAAATTCCAGTCCCCGAAGATTCGTACTTATTTTACGAATCAGAGATTACACACCACGTGACTTTACAATTTTCTCCGATGAATTACGAGACAAAACGGAGATCCACCATTTTTATTTCACGGTCAAATAAAGCGAATGGGTAAGCTGCCGGTATTGTACTTATAGTTTATACTCACCCCCGTCCACTGATACATAATATACTGATTGGACAGTTCTTGCGCTTGAGACGCAACTGTAGCACGGATGCAGAATTTGAGAGCAACATCTGTCAGATGCGTAGCAGATTTCTTCAAAGAGGCTACAGTATTGTTGACGTTACTGCCGCCATTGACCGTGCCCGCCATACTGATAGGAAGTCCCTCCTCTGTAAAAAGCCTAAGCGTGCTACCCTTCCTCGTATTTGCTTTTCCACTGAGTTCAGTCCGGTCGCTGGAAGAGTTAAAAACATTGTCCGTAAACACTGGCCCATTCTCCAGAGTGACCCTCTTTTAAATAAATTTACTTCCGAACCTCCGCGAGTGTGCTTTAGAAGGCCACATAACTTAAAAGATAAGGTGGTTCACAGCATGGTGAGTAGTCCGCAGACAAAACCCTCCTGGCTACCTACGCCCCCTAGAGGGTTCTATCGCTGTGGACACTGTGTCCATTGCTCTAACTCTAATGACATTAAAGTCTTCTGTCATCCACGTTCGGGCAAGCAATTTAAAATAACCACTTTTATTAACTGCAACACCACCCATGTAATCTACATGTTGAAATGTATATGCTCCAAAATCTACATCGGACAGACTAAGAGAGCCCTCAAACTTAGAATTGCTGAACATAAGACCGCGATCCGGTCCAAGAATATGGACTATGCTATTGCGCGACACTACGCTGAAGCCAATCATGGTTCTGTCTCTTCTCTAAAATTTTGGGGTATTGAGAGAGTCACTTTATCATCCAGAGGCGGAGATATTATTAAGCAACTGCTCCGCAGGGAGGCGTACTGGATACATACACTCAATAGTGTGGAACCCAATGGGTTAAATGAGTCGCTGAATCTTTCATGTTTTTTGTAACTTGTGTACAGGCTTGTAAGACAGGATTCGACACCCCAGAGCACCCAAAGAGAACACAATACCGGGAAGTGGCAATCAGGTCACGCTTCTGGTGCCAGGATGTTTGCTGAGACCATCTGGCTTAGGTTTACGGTGTCCGAGAATGTCCTACAGTTTTATGATCCTGGGAGAGACTCTGATCTGTTTGAAACTCCCGCGCCCGGACAATGCAAGACTGCCCCCGCCTGACGTCACTGAGGCAGACCACATCCCTTTCATTCAAATAATGTCCACACAGCATGGTATAACAGTACAGACTGCGTTGGTTTTCCTAAAGCTTAAAAACCTTAAAGTGTGATGAATATTTATGCTACATTGTACAGTATATACTGGAAATAGTCCTGACACTGGAACATACATTGTACACTCTTTTTCCAGAGGAACAAATATATATTGTTCAGTTTCTCAGTGTTACATGAATAAATACACACAGTTAATGTACCTGACTGAACAGGGGAAACTAGGGTATAATGTAATGTTCTTCAACAGGAATCCTGGGACTGTTTGTGGCATTAATATTAATCACATGTGAAAACTATGCAGAGATAGGATGCTCATGACAACACGAACGTAGACCTATTCATGTTTGATATCGTTTTGATGGTCTTGGTGTGTGTGGTGCAATAGCCTATATTTCCTCAATGGTCAACATGGAGGAAATATATATTTCATAACTCAGGAGTAAACTGCCGCTGTGGAATTATACCACAGGAAACTCTTTCTGCCAAACCCCCCTTGAAGGAGGGACGAAAGGTGCAATATTAGCCTTCTGGCCAGTTTATGGTTTTACGATCATCCTCAGCCAGATCAAACACAGAGTTTGGGCATATAATCAAAGGAAGCAAAGAACTCGGGGGAAGCTGTAGCCAGACTCTCCCGCACATACTTTGTGTATTGTGTGTAGTGAATTGCCAGGTATGAATTAATATTTTTCTATACTCTATTTTTAATATGTTGTGTTGTAATTTGTAACTATGATTTGATTATTTTAAAGTAAAGAACCTACCTGGTAAACTGTTAAACTTGATTTGTGTGGTTTCTTTGAAAAAAACATTCTATCTCTGTTAACACGGTAATGAGTTGATTGATTTCCTCAGTCTGGTTTCCCCCCTCTGCTGATCTAGGGAGATTGACTAGTTAAGCTTAATGTATCACGGAGTATTGCACCCGTAGAACTCTGTCTTAAGTTAGATCATCTCCGCATGCCTTTTATACATGTTGAGAACGGGCGTTGCCAATATTATCTTCTCGGGTCCCTGAGCCTTTAGGATAGGCTATACCTTATGAAGTGGCCTCCTCCGCAACCTCTGAGATAAATGGAGACATCTAGTCAGCCGTGAGTGGTGTACATAAACGGCCGTATGTAGCACCCGGTGGAACCGGCGCATCCAGTTCAGAGAACAGGCTCAAGAGTACGAGAGTACCTTAACAAATCAATTATAAATTCTACATTGAAATTATATACTAATAATTAAATTGGAGTCAGATTTATACGAGTATGGAATCAGCATTGGTGGCTGACCGTTACTATAATATACACAGGTTGCCTTTTTGGGTAAGCTGGAGTCAGCCTGCCGACCAGACTAGAGCGGGAGGCAAAGTGGTACTATTGTCTCTGACACGTGGTCAATTACTAGCTGATCCCGCGAATTTAAAGAAGCAGTCTCATCCGGTTGTAATAACAGTAACATTTCAACACTCTTCCCTTCTCCCACAGCAACAGCGGAAAATATCACGTTTAAGCCTTCGTTCTGGGTTATTCCCTCATTGGTCTAGCTGCTAGGGATTTACAGGCTTTTTGATTTTCATTTTATATTGTTTTATGCCATGTTCACAATAGACAACTATTCAGTTTATTTACCTATGACATTTGTTGGTCTTCTCTTTACCCTGTTAAAGAAGATAACATTGTGTATGTGGTATCTATGACGAGATATATTAGTCCTACACATGCGCACCTTACTTTGTGTAATTGATGGGAGGATATTTATATACCTCCCGGTGCATTGTCTGTATTTTCATTTGACTCTGAAGAAGACGTCGTTGACGTCGAAACGTCAGTCGTATTAAAATATTTGTTTTTGCTCTGAGCTCTGTGTGCTCCAGTCCTCCTTATCTCGGGTTAGTCCTAGCGAAGTAGTCCGGGTTTGGTATCCTTTCTATTCACTGGTCCTTCTGTTGAGCACCTACAGTTCCTTGTTTATATAGCCGGCTTGTAGCGCGTTTGGGATTACCCCCTTTTTAGTTTATACTTATCGTTATAGTACATTCATAGAATACCTTTCTTATTTCGTAATTGTATTTTAATGCAATATGATGTATAATTCTCGAGCTTCTTCGTCTCTGCTTTATCTGTGTGGGTTGCTATTTATAGGCTAGTCTTGTAGGCTATTACTTGCATTATACTAGTTGAAGTTAGCTAGGTCTGTTCAGATCAGTGCATACTGCATAGGCTGCAATATGATTATTAATCGATTTAGCTTGTGAGCTAGCCATCAGAGCATGTCGTTTTCGGTTCTTTTGAGACGTATAACATGAGAAAACCGAGTATATCTGTAAGGGAAACAACCGCGTCTCCCCGTTAACTTCTGTAATGAACTGCGATTCCCATGATTCTGTGCGCTGTCTGTGTGTATTGCCCATAGACTGCAGAGACGTGACGGGTTGACCACTGAATCGGCTTCGTGCCCCAATGAGCAGCTCCCATAGGAATCCATGGAACCGGTAAGCGGAAGCTGCCTCCAGTTCTTTTTTTTTATCTCGATGGTTGAACTTCATTCATAAAACCAACTAAAATGCTAAAATTAAATAGTTCCCTAATACATGGTACTCCTTATAAAAAAAACATTGAGAGATTGTATAAGAATTGTATAAAAATATATAATATCATAGGCTACTAATCAACATGCTTTTTTATAAAAACTTTGCAAGTATGATCATATATGATTTTTACAGACCTTTTGCATATGGGATTACCTTCGTAAGCATTTAGGAATCCTGATATTTGCAGACTGTTAAAGTAAAATATATAAAAACAATAGATAAATAAAACAAAAGACTTATTAAAATGAACATGAAAAAAATTCTCAAATCCAGAAGCTTGAGAAGTAATGCAATAATAATGGTATATAATGTAAGGAAGACTTAAAATTCAGTAATTAGACTATCAGTTTCCTTTTCAATTTAGAATTAAACTAATTTTGTAGGCTGATAACAACAACGATAATTTTCCATGCCAAATAATCGTTCACGCGCGGCTCTCAAGCCTACAATACTTCGGCATAACCACCAGGTAATGTGCGTATGTCAAGTGAAGACCTGACGTGGAGCTACGACCATTTCCATGGTCAAATGGAGTCACGTTGAAATTTTATAAATCACTACTTTGTCGTGATTTTTTACGTACACCACACGTAAGATCAAATTTGATCGAAAGTACTTTTTATAAATGAGGCCCTTCTGCCCTTCTGACCATCTTCTGGCGTAGACTCAAGACTCGCCTGTTTAGTTTGCTCTTTGCTCCCTGAATTAATTGTTAGCATGGAAGTCTTGCTTTTTGAAATAGCATTTTAGGGGTATGTTAACAGTGATTTATACATCAACACTTGCCATGTTACTGACATTTTGGTTAATGTATTATTTTGACTTTTTTTTTTTTTTTTCAGTATACCATTGTTTTTTTATTGGACATTTCTCTTAGATAGCACTATTTCTCATTCCCCCTCTACCTAACAGGTTAAGGAGAGGATATCAGCCTGCCTGGCTGACATTTCTATGTGGATGGCTTACTCATCACCTGAAGCTCAACCTTCACAATACGGAACTGCGCTTCATACCTCACAGGACCTCCCCACTGCAAGCACTCTCCATCACCGTCGACGGTACTATGGTGGCTGCCTCCCGCTCTGCAAGGAACCTGGGGATGGTCCTGGATGACCAGCTGGACTTCATGGAGCACATCAGGGCAACAGCACGGTCCTGCAGGTTCCTCCTGTACAACATCAGGAGGATTTGACCATACCTGACCACCTACTCGACCCAGCTTCTCGTCCAGACCATGGTTATCTCACGCCTGGATTACTCCTCCCAAAGTTTTCACACATCACCCCCCTGCTGAGGTCAGTCCACTGGCTGCTGGTCGCCGCCAGGATCAGGTTCAATGTTTTGACCCTGGCCTACGCTGCAGCCAAAAGGACAAGCCCTTCCTACCTGCAAGACATAATATAACACTAAACTCCAGCTCGACCACTTCGCTCGGACTGCGGAGCTTCTCCACCCTAGCTCCCCAGCGGTGGAATGAACTGTTCACTCCTCTATGTTCTGATCAAACACTTGCCTGCACACCTCTTCAGACTCCACCTTGACTGTTTTTTGCTTGTTTCCTGTTCCTTAATTCTTTGTTGATTTTATAGTTTATAATGTCTTGTTTTAGCCATAGCTTACTGTGTACTATACTCAATGTTCATGACTATGGATAGCTGCTATGTTATGATAAGAAATTAGCTCTATCTGAACTGATGTCATTGACCTTCGGTATGCACTTATTGTGCGTCGCTTTGGATAAAAGCATCTGCCAAATGAATGTAATGTAAATAAAGTTTATTATTATTATTATTATTATTTTATGCAAACTTATGCACTTTTTGCCTTGTAAGTCGCTCTGTATAAGCGCATCTGCCAAATGAATAAATGTCTGTATTGATACACTTCTGTAATGTGATGGACCCTTTCTAGATTAAATAAGCTAAATGTCCAGCTAATAAAAGCTTGAAGACGCTGAAGTTCAATACGTCTCTGAGTGAATTAATACAAAATTTATTTTACAGTGCATTGTGTACACTATATATTGATGTATTGTAAATTATCTCTTCTCTTTAAAAACCTGATGGCCAATATACAGCATATAGTAATAATAATGTTTATCATTTTAGTCATATAAAAGTTAGACATTGTATATACCACAACATCTGATATTTATTACAATGAAAACAATTTAAAATGGGTAGAAAATTATTTTTATATACACTGCCCGGCCAAAAAAAAAGTCGGACACTCTAATCTTTCGTTGGACCGCCTTTAGCTTTGATTACGGTGCGCATTTGTTGTGGCATGGTTTCGTCAACCTTATGCAATGTCAGAACATTTATTTCCATCCAGAGTAGCACAAGTTTTTGGCTGAGATCTTGTATTGACGACGGGAGAGTCGAACCACTCCGTAAAGTGTTCTCCAGCACATCCCAAAGACTTTCAATGGGGTTAAGGTCAGGAATCTGGTGGCTAATTCATGTGTGAAAATGATTCCTCATGCTCCCTGAACCACTCTTTCACAATTTGAACCCGATGAATCTTGGCATTGTCATCCTGGCATATGCCCATTGATGGGATAACCTGGTCATTCAGTAGATTCAGGTACTTCGCTGACTTCATTTTATTGCTGCATAATGTTGCTGAGCCTAGACCTGACCAACTGAAGCAACCCCAGATCATAACACTGCCTCCAGAGGCTTGTACAGTGGGCACTATGCATGACGGGTGCAATGGCGACTTTTTTTTTGGCCGGGCAGTGTAATTACCAATAAAATCTCAGATCATGGGATAGACTACATTAACAGTTTTCTTTTTTAAATATATTTTTTTTTTACATACAGCTGACACCCTTGTCATTTTTATGTATTTAAAGGGAATGCTTTAATTCCTACAAAGCTTTCACACTAGGCTACTGCATGCTGTTCACTACTGTCTGCTTATTAATTATCAACCTGCTGGATTTGGAAAGCATTATAAATGTCTAGAAGTATCTAAGATAATTATTTAAGTATTAAAAGTTGGGTTCATGTGAGTAGCGTGATCCCATTCGCAATAAACGGAGGGCATCTTCGTGTGTGTTTACGGTTGTATCAAGCGGAACTACATTTCGGCGCCATTTTATTGCTTTACGCTAAGGAAAGTATTACTGAATTGTAGTTTTTTCTGCAAATATATTCCCTGTATACGTAATTATCTAGGAATTGCTATTGTATTATCTACCTAGCAAGCCAGTTATGGTAGCTACATTCAACCAGATCTAGGTACCTAGCTAGCTACGCGTGTTTTAGCTGCTGGTAGACAGTTAGGATATAAATTTTCAATATTAATAGTCAAAAGTAGATGGTAGTCCTATATTGTCATTTTTACTGAAATGTTCTTATGACTGATGTTTTCTGACTCAGTTAGCAAAATTTCATGCTTCTACGATTTTGGGAAGCTGAGTGCAGTGTTCAGCAGTAACCCAAAATGACCTATGAACATTCTAACAGCCTTCATAGACCTATTTTTCATCATTAGTCAAATTAATTAGGACAAGTTTAATTTATGCTTACATGCAAATATATATGTCATAGGGGGTGCTGAGATGTCCTTGTATACTAAATTTGGGAGGCTTGGCTGCCTTCAGGTAGGACGAGTCAAAGTTTTAAAAAAATTGAGATTTGTAGGTGGTGCTATAGAGCTTCTATGTGTGCTAGGGGTCTGTTCTTTTGCTTATGCAATGTAGGCCATGGATATATTCATACTTCCGAATTTCAAGCCTCTAGATTTTAAGGAACCCATAACCCTAATCCTACTGTTGTGACCTTTGACCCTTCCATAGCTCTTGTATTTAATTTCATAGTTTCCAATTTGGGTATATTTATATTCTAATTAATCCATGTCAGGGTGGTCAACATGCCAGAAAATTGCAGTATAATGACATTACGGATAGAGAACTACCATCTACTTTGGACTATCAATAGCTATTAATATTTAAATATATATAATTAATAGACTGTCTACCAACAGCTAAAGCACGCGTAGCTACCTAGGTACCTAGATCTGGTTGAACGTAGCTAGCATAACTGGCTTGCCAGCTAGATAATACATTAGCAATTCCTAGATAATTACGTATATAGGAAATCAATTTGCACAAAAAAAAACTACAATTCCCAGCGATACTTTCCTTAGCGTGAAGCAATAAAATGGCGCCGAAATGTAGTTCCGCTTGCAGTAGCCTAGTGTAAAAGCTTTGTCGGAATGAAAGCATTCCCTTTAAATACATAATGACAAGGGTGTCAGCTGTATGTAAAAAAATATATATTTTTTTTTTTTAAATGTTAATGTAGTCTATCCCATGATCTGAGATTTTATTGGTAATTATATAAAAATAATTTTCTGCCCATTATAAATTGGTGTTTTCATTGTAAACAATATGAGATGTTGTGGTATAAACCATTTCTAACCTTTATATGACTAAAATGATAAACATTATTACTATATGCTGTATATTGGCCATCAGGTTTTGAAAGAGAAGAGATGATTTACAATACATCAATAAATAGCGTACAAAATGCACTGTAAAATTAATTTTGTATTAATTCACTCAGACGTATTGAACTTCAGCGTCTTCAAGCTTTTATTAGCTGGACATTTCGCTTATTTAATCTAGAAAGGGTCCATCACATTACAGAAGTGTATCAATACAGACATTTATTCATTTGGCAGATGCGCTTATACAGAGCGACTTATAAGGCAAAAAGTGCATAAGTTTGCATAAAATAATAATAATAATAATAATAATAAACTTTATTTACATTACATTCATTTGGCAGATGCTTTTATCCAAAGCGACGCACAATAAGTGCATACCGAAGGTCAATGACATCAGTTCAGATAGAGCTAATTTCTTATCATAACATAGCAGCTATCCATAGTCATGAACATTGAGTATAGTACACAGTAAGCTATGGCTAAGACAACAAGACATTATAAACTATAAAATCAACAAAGAATTAAGGAACAGGAAACAAGCGAAAAACAGTCAAGGTGGAGTCTGAAGAGGTGTGCAGGCAGTGTTTGATCAGAACGTAGAGGAGTGAACAGTTCGTTCCACCACTGGGGAGCTAGGGTGGAGAAGCTCCGCAGTCCGAGCGAAGTGGTCGAGCTGGAGTTTAGTGTTGTATTATGTCTTGCAGGTAGGAAGGGCTTGTCCTTTGGGCTGCAGTGTAGGACAGGGTCAGAACTTTGAACCTGATCCTGGCGGCGACCAGCAGCCAGTGGACTGACCTCAGCAGGGGGGTGATGTGTGAAAACTTTGAGAGGAGTAATCCAGGCGTGAGATAACCATGGTCTGGACAAGAAGCTGGGTCGAGTAGGTGGTCAGGTATGGTCGAATCCTCCTGATGTTGTACAGGAGGAACCTGCAGGACCGTGCTGTTGCCCTGATGTGCTCCATGAAGTCCAGCTGGTCATCCAGGACCATCCCCAGGTTCCTTGCAGAGCAGGAGGCAGCCACCATAGTACCGTCGACGGTGATGGAGAGGGCTTGCAGTGGGGAGGTCCTGTGAGGTATGAAGCGCAGTTCCGTATTGTGAAGGTTGAGCTTCAGGTGATGAGTAGCCATCCACATAGAAATGTCAGCCAGGCAGGCTGATATCCTCTCCTTAACCTGTTAGATAGAGGGGGAATGAGAAATAGTGCTATATAAGAGAAATGTCCAATAAAAAAACAATGGTATACTGAAAAAAAACAGTACAAGTCTAAATAATACATTAACCAAAATGTCAGTAACATGGCAAGTGTTGATGTATAAATCACTGTTAACATACCCCTAAAATGCTATTTCAAAAAGCAAGACTTGCATGCTAACAATTAATTCAGGGAGCAAAGATGCAATCTAAACAGGCGAGTCTTGAGTCTACGCCAGAAGATGGTCAGAAGGGCCAAGACCAGGGGCCTCATTTATAAAAAGTACTTTCGATCAAATTTGATCTTACGTGTGGCGTACGTAAAAAATCACGACAAAGTAGTGATTTATAAAATTTCAACGTGACTCCATTTGACCGTGGAAATGGTTGTAGCTCCACGTCAGGTCTTCACTTGACATACGTACATTACCTGGTGGTTATGCCGAAGTATTGTAGGCTTGAGAGCCGCGCGTGAACGCTTATTTGGCATGGAAAATTATCGTTGTTGTTATCAGCCTACAAAATTAGTTTAATTCTAAATTGAAAATGAAACTGATAGTCTAATTACTGAATTTTAAGTCTTCCTTACATTATGTACCATTATTATTGCATTGCTTCTCAAGCTTCTGGATTTGAGAATTTTTTTCATGTTCATTTTAATTAATTAATTTAATTAAAGTCTTTTGTTTTATTTATCCATTGTTTTTATATATTTTACTTTAACTGTGTAATAGGATTTTGCTGTAAAAAAAAGCTTTAAATAAAATTGCATTATTATTATTATTATTATTATTATTATTATTATTATAAATAACAACAGTGCGTATTTTGTACATTCTATATCTGCTGTGTACCATGCTTGAGAGATTGTGTTGGCTTAAACTAACAACAACAAAAAAAGTCTGCCAGTCTGCAAATATCAGGATTCCTAAATGCTTATGAAGATAATCCCATATGCAAAAGGTCTGTAAAAATCATATATGATCATACTTGCAAAGTTTTTATAAAAAAGCATGTTGATTAGTAGCCTATTATATTATATATTTCTATACAATTCTTATACAATCTCTCAATGTTTTTTTATAAGGAGTACCATGTATTAGGGAACTATTTAATTTTAGCATGAAATGTATATGCTAGCTCTCTACCACATATTTATTTTATTTAAGTTTTGTATATGGCATATGTGATTTTTATAAGATTTGTACAGACCTTTTGCATATGGGATTTGCATATAGCATTTAGGAATCCTGTTATTTGCAGACTGGAAGACTTTTTTTTGTTGGTTTTATGAATGAAGTTCAACCATCGAGATAAAAAAAAAAGAACTGGAGGCAGCTTCCGCTTACCGGTCCCAGCCGATTCAGTGGTCAACCCGTCACGTCTGCAGTCTATGGGCAATACACACAGACAGCGCACAGAATCATGGGAATCGCAGTTCATTACAGAAGTTAACGGGGAGACGCGTTGTTTCCATTACAGATATGCTTGGTTTTCTTATGTTATACGTCTCAAAAGAACCGAAAACGACACGCTCTGATGGCTAGCTCACAAGCTAAATCGATTAATAATCATATTGCAGCCTATGCAGTATGCACTGATCTGAACAGACCTAGGTAATTTCAGCTAGTATAATGCAAGTAATAGCCTACAAGACTAGCCTATAAATAGCAACCCACACAGATAAAGCAGAGACGAAGAAGCTCGAGAATTATACATCATATTGCATTAAAATACAATTACGAAATAAGAAAGGTATTCTATGAATGTACTATAACGATAAGTATAAACTATAAGTACAATACCGGCAGCTTACCCATTCACTTTATTTGACCGTGAAATAAAAATGGTGGATCTCCGTTTTGTCTCGTAATTCATCTGAGAAAATCGTAAAGTCACGTGGTGTGTAATCTCTGATTCGTAAAATAAGTACGAATTTTCGGGGACTGGAATTTCGTAGAGTAGATACGAATGGGCTGTGAGACCAGGTTGATTGTACACTGTGTATCTCATATTCCTGAAGGCTAACTGTTTTGTTATTGTATTTCATATGCAGCTGTTTATGTGCTTAAAGGGATAGTTCAGAATTTTGGACATAATGTCTCAATTACGACTTACCTAATGCTAGCGCAACTCTAAGGTAACCGGTAGCATCCACTACCAAACGCATTTAAATACTCCACAGTTCACCCAAAGCAAATAAAATACGAGACAGTCTATCTGGGTTATTTTGAGTGTTTATCCCATCATTTTTTAAGTCAAACTATCGTTGAATCCTTTACTTTGTGCTGACCTATATTCTCTGTGGAAGTACGGCGGCGGAGCAAACGTGGCCATTGCAACTTGTTGCTCTTCTTTGTTGTTGTAGTCGACCAGTGCCGGCACTACATTCGTAGGTAACATAAAGAATCGGTCCGCCGCCGTACTTCCACAGAGAATATAGGTCAGCATTCCTAACAGTGTTTCCGAACAGTTAATCACTAACCCAAGATCAACTTTTCCACCAGAAAATGTCTAAAATTCATGGTTATGAAAAAAAGTCTAAAATTCATGGTTATAAAAAAACTGTTATTTTGCTGATGATTGGAGAAACTAAATACAAATTCAGCCCTTGTCTTTATCTGTAGTTTCTTGTTGAAATGACTCACAAATTATATCTTTCAAGTATATAGACAGGTCTGTAGGATATTTAATATTTAGATATAAGTAAACTACCCAGCTCCTCTATCCCTTGCTCCCCCCCCCCCCCTCCCTTCTGTCTCTCTCTCACTCACCCCCACAAACATCAAAGATAAGTCAGTCTTTGTTATAAATCCCCCCCCTTCTCACACATTAACCCAATCAGCACAGGGATGCTCTTCCTGTGGAGGTATTTATGAGTGCTGAAAGAAGGAAGCGTAGTTCAGTTGGAGTTGGTGAATAAGTTTGTCCTCTTTTATTTTTGTGCTGGTGGTTCCTTGTGCGTTTCCTTTTGTTCCTGTTCAGCTGGAGGAGGGTAAATAATATTGGAAATTTCTGGCTTATCGGTCTCTCTCTTTACTGCTATCTTCTAATTAATGTCTGGTTTAATGTCTTCCCTTTTGTAAATTATAAGTAGTCAGCCTACATTCATTAGTGAATGTATGATTTCAAGTCATTATTCTAATTCACTGTTTCATTTAATAAAATTATTTAATCTTAAAACCTGATTTAGACTTTGTTTTGGCTTGTTCGACCTACCTATTAACGAATTTGGCGATTTAATTGATGATTGTCATTTTTAATAATAATTATCAAATTAAATCACATAAAACTTATTTTGAATGTAGGTTAAGTGAGGGGCTCTAGCACGCAATATCGCTTGTGTTCAGTATTCAGAGTGCCGAACATTTCAACAAGGGCATTGACTGTTGGAACCTACCGACGTGGTCAAATTTGTTGGTACCCCTAGTAAAGATGAGTAAAAGAAAAAAATCACCGTTTGGTGAATTAGCTAAATCTCACGCTGAAAAAATGAAAAAAATCCAACCTTTAATTGACGTTCATTTATTATGAGAAAAAAAATCCCTCATCAAGAAATAATTATTTTTAACAAAACCACGTTGGCCACAATTATTGGCACCCCTGCATTCATCCCGACGTATCAAACAAGCCTTAAACCATCACTTTTCTGCCAGAAATACAGTAGATATGGATGGATAACTTGAATGGTTTCTTCTCCTGACTTATTTTTCCATAGAGTTCAATAGGAAAAGAGAAACAACCCTTAAAGTGATCCATCCATATCTACTGCATATCTGGCAGCAGAGTGATGGTTTGAGGCTTGTTTGATACCTCAGACCCTTGATGACTTAGAGCCATTTTACCAACCATGTATTCCATACTGTTCCAGCATAATTTACAGCTAAATCTAGTCCCACCCCCGAATTCCCATAGAGATCCATCCAAATGCAGAGACGTTATAGTATCGCTTGTAAGAGTACCAGAAAATAAGATATCAAGGGCTCTATTTTAATAAACCAAACGCAATGGTGAACGCAAGAGTAATCGCTTGGCGGTATCGCTCTGAGGGCGTGTCGGCGAGAAATTTGGTAATTTCATGACGGCAATCTTGGCGCACCTTATGGCGGTATTGCTAAAAGGCTGGGTTTAAATGTCCAAGGTGTGTCTCTATGGTAGCCAATCAAATTGCTGTTCTCATGCTTTAAAAAGTCGCTGTCTGTGGTGCTGAAGTACATCTTCCGGCAGGCGCATTTCACATTGGTGAAGATGTGCGATATTATGCAGCACACAACAGGCCACCATGAAGGCAGCTGCTCTCTCAGGGGTATACTGCAGTGATCCACTCGACCTATCCAAACACCTAAATCTCATTTTGAGTAGGCCAAATGTTCTCTCAATGGCAACGCGACCCTTTGTTAGTCGGTGATTAAAAATGTGTTGTGCTCTAGTGCTGGGTGCGATGTATGGTGTCATCAGCCAATTCTTCAAAGGGTACCCGTTGTCTCCCAATAAGCACCCATCCACGTTCCCTTCGAAGGCTCCAGGAATGCCAAAATGAAGGAGTCGTGGGCTGAACCTGGGTAATTGGCAAATATATGTGTGACTTTGCAGCCGGCATCGCATGTCACCTGGACGTTGATGGAATGTGTTCCTTTGCGATTGATGAAAACTATTGCATGCTCGGTTGGTGCGCGGATTTGTATGTGCGTGCAGTCGATAGCACCAAGCACCCCAGGGAACCCACACTTGAGAAAAAATGCGAGTTTTGACTTTTTACTGCATTCATTGTCCGTATAGTTGAGGAAGGACACCCGCTGAAAGTATATCCTTTCTGTGTATTGTCGTCGTCGCCGCAAACGTCGACCGATCACGTACTCCATCGTCAGTGTCACGGGATTGAATCCTTATGCCACTAACACCTGCCTGCATAAATAGTCACTTATATACCCTGCTGATGATTGATTGAAGACTAAATTAATCGTTTGTTTAATTAGCCTACATTAGGTGATGTAGGCATAATTATGATTCAAGTGGTAGGCTTATGATTCAACTGTGCCAATGTGTAATTTATATATTATAGGCTATTGGCCTACATGATCGCAAGTTTCTTGTAAGCTGTCCTGTTTTATTCTAGTAGTTTAAATTAAAATTAATTAATAATAATTATAGGCTATTTGTTAATTAAATGGAAGTGTAATGTTGGCATCACCTATAGACACTACATAGAACTACATGACTAATAAGTTACCAAATTGCCAGAGTCTATTGCGTTTCCGCTAAGAGGTGGTTCCAGCTGATCATAACGCAATGGGTTTTCGTTGGTTCAAATTGTCACTGAGCCGAAAGTATTTTAGAACACGCCCCAGACAGCGCCACCCATCCCACTGCAGCGCAACCGAAAGGATGTTATGTTGAGAATTTGTTGATCCTAGCGGTATTGCTGAGAAACGCCATAGCGCCAGTTTTAAGACGTTGATGCTGTCAACAAGCTTGCTTTTGACTATACCGTCCCCTTGCGCTGGTTTGAAAATAGAGCCCCAAGAGTCTTTTGATGTTGTTGGGTCACAGACATCAGGAAGTCATGGCATGCAAAGATATGCGACCAAATATTAAAAATTATTACTTTATTCAATATATAGATGCAGGGGTACCAATAATTGTGGTTAAAAATAATTATTTCTTAATGAGGGATTTTCTTTTCTCATAATAAATGAACGTCAATTAAAGGTTGGATTTTTCTCATTCTTTCAGTGTGAGATTAAGCTAATTCAGCAAATGATGAATTTTTTCTTTTACTCATCTTTACCAGGGGTACCAACAAATTTGACCACGTCAAGGTGTTTTTCCTTCATCTAATGCCTCTCCATGTGCCGATTTTTTTAATTATTGTGTCGTTTGGACAGGGTATTAACTTTTGTACAGGACCAATCAGAGGGACAGGTTGAGTCACTGGGGTCACTGCCATAGATAGGTTCTATAGAGTTCGCACTGCACTCACTCGGAGGGGCGGGACCAGAAGGGGGAGACAACAATCATTGGTTTAAAACCCGTACAGCCTGGTGTCTTGGGACCTAATTTTATACAGTCTATGCTTGGGACAGGGAGACACATTGTATTTTTGAGTGGAAGTCGATGGAGAACATCCCTTAGTAGCCTACCGTGAACAAGCTATTGTTTTGTGGATGCAGTTTGAAACAATAAATCGACTGCCTTGTCGCTCATCTTCAACATGGTTGTCATCACATATTCATTTTGGAGCAGGCTGTGATGTGTCTACTATGAAAAAAAATACTGTTATGTCAGATGAGACATCAGGGGATGTTGCAGCTACACTACAGGCCCAGCGTCTCGGAGCAAGCAGCCACACTATGGGTTAAGTATCTGAAATCGATTGCTCCATACCTGTATAACCTTATCAATTTAGGTATTCATTTTGCTATTCCACTTGCTCCCATGTGCAATTGCCATATTCCCCCTGCCATGAATGTTACTATTGCTTAGCAATGCTTGGTTAGCTAGCTAGCAAGCTAACAATAGCTCATGGCAAGTCGTTTTAACATTTAGCTAGCAAGCTAACGATAGCTTATGGCAAGCCGTTTTAAATTAAGTTATTCGACTTCCTTAAAGTCATCCTTGCTGGCTGGCCATATAAGTTGGCTAGCTACCATGATTGCCTAGCTAACGTTACTAACATTAACCAGCTGCTCCAACTAGCTAGAGCCTAAGAGCAGCTAGTTTAACTAGAACATTTCATTTTGCTTACAAAATAAAACATAGCCACAGACGGCATAAGTGGCAGCACTAGCCATAGACAGGGTTTCATTGGATACTGCGGGAAACAATGACAGATGGCTCTGTCACAGTCAAGTTAATTAGTGGTTAGCCAAAAAGACTATGGGGACAGCTTGCTACCTTTCTAGCGGCGCTAGCCCAGTGCGCAAAATGCCACAAAATGTCATTGAAAAACGTGTTTCCAACACAATTTAGCCATCCATGGACGACTGTTGTTTACTGGGAGAGACATTTATAATAAAAGTAGTCGTGTCAAAATAACATCTGTGATTTATTGACCGTCAATATATTTCATGGCAATAGCGTTACCCTATGTTCGTCCATGTGTGGTGGTGATGCAGTGCATCTAGCTTGGCTACCGAGCTCAGCTGGTAGGCTATGCTATTTAGCTAATAAAATTAGCTGATGTTTGCTGAATATAAATTGAAGATAACTGAATGAATGTTAATTGTGACGAATTTCACACATTCAATGCTAATAAATAACACAGCAAAATCGAGGATGAAAATTAAATGTTATACTATAAAACATTAGCTACTTAAGTAAGTTTACCACAAGTTCGTTTTGCGATAGAAAATGGTGGGTTTGGTTAAGGTCAGGCCGTGGGCTTCTCCACCCCGAACTGTCATCCTGTGCCCAGACCATGATCACCATATCCGTTTGACCCTGTTCCCGACAACGTCACTTCAGCTCCACGGAGCAGATGCAGTTTGTACAAACATGGGGCGAAAAAGACTTCCGAAGACTCAAAACGGTTTTTACCGTGGGTAGGCAATGGGTGACGTCACAGTGACTTTGTCCATATTTTTATACAGTCTATGGCAGTAACCCAAACAAAAGTGTCTTTACTAGTTTCTGACTGACGCATTTGTCATTTTAACGTTATTTAAATAGCAAGTGAACTTGCGCTCATTAAGTTGGTCTTAAGATGAGGTGTGGCCAGGTGTATTGCCATCTTGAAGCAGGAAAAAAGCATTTTGTGCTAAAACCACCACCAACCTGGTCTTAACTCATCTCGCAGTTGTTTCACTGTCATTTTAACAGCGCAATATAAGTGCGGCTACAGAGACGTGTGCACAACATGCATACATCCTCCTGCCTGTCACACACGGGCGCACACAAGCATGCATAAAAATATCAAGATTACAATGTGAAATTATTATTATTGTGTAGGCTATAACAAAAAATGCATATTAATAAAAGGGTCCATTAGTCAAAGACCACATACCTGTCCCTCAGCGAAAGGGAATGTCACCTTAAATTGCTTTCATCCGCCAGATTTTAACAAACTTCTATCATCTCCTGATGAGCAGCTGAGCTGGAGACAAATTCCTGCTGTCCCTATATGCACTCCCCATTGCTGTGAAATTAATGGCTGCATTACATTACGGGTAAAACAGGAGTTCACTGCAAACTTTGGATTTCCTGGGGTTCTGCCCCAGCAGAGAACGCTGTCATATATGTGAAAGATAAGGGAGCCCAGTCCATCAACATCCAGGCAATGTGCAATGCTACGTGTTAGGTTACACATGCATTAGCAATTATCCTGGATCAAGCTATGACTATTAGGGCTGGGACGGTTACCGAAATACCGCGGTATTGCAGTCACGTCATACTCACTGAAGAGCTGAGCTGGTCACCGCATTACTGCCTGTTTTTTTTTTTCGTTTAACTGTTTTTTTGCTTTTATGTTATGTGATCTTAAATAAATCATAATCATAGTCTATACCCATTGTCTTCATGGCACCACATATTTTTTAAAATAGTTAATAATTAGAAAATAGTGAAAGAAACCCTACTAAGAAACCCCATATTCGGCAGAGTTGTAACAAAGATGAAACATGGAGTTTGAGGTTTTCATTCATACTTTGGCTGCAGGAGCAACGAAAGTCTCAGTTGAGCAAAATCTTGGCGCCGGCGAATGGGTCACAAGACATCTGTGCAAAGGGGTTAAAGGGGAACTCCGGTTTATATTCTTAAACTTCTATATCGATTCTATATGTTTAATGTGAGTCTTGAAGCTTACCGCACTAAAACTGCGCCTCCTGGTTCTTTTGTTTCCAGCTGTTTTCCAGACGCGCTGCGTCGCGCTGATCACATCAGTGGTGCAAATCAAGTAAAGATTTTTAGATATGACGTGATAGGCAACTGCCGCTTTTCCCCATTGTTTTCAGTTATCTTAGCAACTAAAGTTACATAACGTAGGCTTAGAGTGGCGCACATCTGACCAGCGCTAGCCGGATTTAAAGTTGGTTTTCGTTGGATAGTCAAAATTATAACGGATTGTACGTAGTAGTACTGGGAGAGACATTTATAATAAAAGTAGTCGTGTCAAAATAACATCTGTGATGTAATGTAATGTAATGCACAAAGGTAATGTCAAAGCATCTGGGATATTATTGTTGGGTCATAACCACATATATACATATAGTTATAACTCACCACCATCTTTGAAGCTTTTTTTCTCAGTGGCTAAAAAGTGAAGTGCAATGCCTGGTTAAAAAGAACTTGAAACCCCACCCACCCCATCTTAAGACAATGGAGAAAGCATAAAAAGAAGCCAATGTTCTCTGTGAAAATACAAAGTCAAAAAGAATCACACAAGAAATTGGTTTCGGTTAATTCCAGTGGATGCAATGCGGCTTGACATATTACCATATGGCGTATACAGAAACTACCGATCCTGGCTGCCTGGCACTAAAACAGAGTTGTAGGCTGTGTCCGAATCAGAGCCCTATTTACTGCATCTGTGTACTAGCATACTGCTTACTGTAGGCTATACTGTAGTGACATGCAGTATGCTAAAAAATATCCTCCATATAAACCCGGATATAAGCAGGTTATATCATCTGGGGATATTAACCTCTTGCTGCCAAACGCCTCCTAGCGGTAACGCGGGCGTTACGGAAGTTATTAAATTATACATTTCATTAATTTAATAATATATAATAAACTGCTCACCTCAATATTTTGATTAAATATCCTTAAGATATATCCATTCCTTCTGGGAAAGTGGTTTTTAAGCCCAAAACGTCGAGTTAAAACTTTGTAAATAACGTTGGAAACTCTAATCCGATCTAATTCCCAAACATTTATTGCAGCTTGATGTCACACCATAAACAATGTGCTGGTAAACTGTTTTGCTTAATTGTATTTCACAAAACTGGTTTGAAAAATCATTGTACCTTTAGGCTTCAAGAAAAAATACTTTAAAACTTTCATACGGCTGTACATGATTTTTTTCCAATTTTAAACCGACGTGTGCTTTTCTGCACTTCATCACGAGTAGTTCGGCTGTGTTCAGTTTGGCGTTGTGAAAGTCAGCCAGTTTCTGGAGTACCAATCCTGTGGCTTAGTATATTTTAGCCAAAGGGGTTTTGTACTTGATTGCAGAGATTTATGCAAAACCGTCATCAATTGGGTGTATTTCTTTGACTGATAGGCCTATCTGAAGTGGGAAAAATGTGCTTCAACCCGCCTCCACTGCGAGTATATAAACCATTGGGTTTTAAAACTGTCTGTCAAATATTCCAGCCAATAGCCAAGACTCTTATCTTTCAGACAAGCCCTCATTTAACACAAAGCATTCAGAAGTCAGATAGATCGGGCAACCAAGCATAATTATCAAACCAAGATGGTGCAGTGTTTTTACCTTGTAGCATAGCTAGCAACATTTTTTTTTTTTGACGGTATACCAGTGCGAATTCACTGTTATGTATAAAACGAATCCCTCTGAATTAAATGAATATAGCTAACCTTACTATATTGTAACAATGGCAAGCTAGCCAGCAAAATTACACATAACAGCTAGCTATCTATTTGTGTCTGAGATGAGCTGTTCCGAATTTCGTTTCACATGAGTAAATTGTTCTGTATGCAGTACAGCAGGCTG
Organism: Synaphobranchus kaupii; assembly: GCA_029718625.1. NCBI lineage: Eukaryota > Metazoa > Chordata > Actinopteri > Anguilliformes > Synaphobranchidae > Synaphobranchus > Synaphobranchus kaupii. Next base: position 62,227,711 of record CM056378.1, read on the forward strand.
TGCAGGTAAACAAACGAGCAATTTATGCATGACGTAACATGAGGGAGAGATAACATGATAACATGAGGATGAGTTTGTTGTTGTTGATTGTTATGCAGGAGTTTATTTTATCGAGGAAACTGATGGACATTTGATTTTATATCCCGTTTGCATATACCTGGACTCATTTCTGGCTAATGGGGCTCTGGTGGAATACAAGATTCACTGTGCTGCTACATGGGTTTGGAGAGCTTTTTGGGGACCACGGGTAGGCTAGTTAGTTGTGTAATATGAAACACACCAAAAACACATCTAAAAATGTACTTTTATTGCCAATATTGACAAATTATAAAATTTTATTGTAAAACTTTTTTTAAAAATCATATTGAGACTTTTCTGGAACCTTGCCATTTTGCACAATTTGTGCCAACTTTGGTAACCGAAATGGTTCACCTGAAAAAACTCTGTAGAATTTCAATGGTTTGATATATTGACATGTTTTTAGCAGAGATAGGCAGCATATTGAGGAATCACAAAGAGGAGTTTTTTCCTCCATAGCTCTTGTAGCTCATCAGGTAAAAAATCAGAAAGTTGAATGTAGGTACCTGTTTTTTTCCCCCCCACAATTTCTGTACATAAATTGTTGTATTTAAGTAGCAAAAAGTGTATGTATATGAATTGTGCAGTTCTCTGTTTTAATAAAAGCTATGAACCATATGTAGCCTTTACAGTTTTTGAGATAAACAGCTTTGTTGGTTACTAGTGAAAACAGGTGAAAATTGGTATATTTTGCCCTTGGTATTAAGAGGTTACGAACACTCAATTTTCAGAATGGCAGCGTAGGCAATGCTATCCTAATTTAACAGCTTTTTTTTAAAAGTATACTGAACTGGCATACTCAATAGATATGTGTGCTGACTCTGACTATTCTGACACAGTCATAGTTGTGTTTGATTCATAGACTGTAGAAAAATATGGGGTTAATACAATTTTAGCCTAGGTTTTACCTAAATGCTCATCTACTGATTTCTCCACTTTATTCAATGAACTCTGATTCTGATTACAGATCTCACCATTTTGTGAAGTCCAAACCATATGGTCCAAACATGTCATGTGCTGAATTCAGCGTTCTATTCATCTACCTAGCATGTAGCTTGTGTAAAGCAATGCTAATTAAACATTGGTTGCCTAATAGTAACATAATTTAACCTTATGTTGACTCACATAAACTTGAGATTATAACCCAATCAAGTGTAGCAGATTGTTTATTTGCCGTAGCTATGTCATAATCGATTGCATTTAGATTTGCTAACGTAGGCTACTGGCACCTGTCACCTTGTAATTTTTATGCTGAGTGAAAGGTTTGTTTTTCCTGGTAGCTTAAACACAGTAGCCAAGCTGGCTTATGCTTTTTGTCATGATTTGTTAGCAAGTTGTCTGTGCTAACATTATTAATATGTGAATTAGAATTTGTTGAATAATGTTGAATGGAATGATCATTAGATGAGCATTTAGTTAAAACCTAGGCAAAAATTGCAACAGCGCTGAAAATATTTTTTGTTAACAATTGTGTTTTGTAACTTAGACAACATAGCATTATGTGACAGACAGCATTTAATGCTTTGTGATGGTGTTGATGTTCTCGTCAGAAACCATAGCTGCATTTACTGGATTAGCCTCTATCGATTTTTTAAGTTCTTGTGACAGATGAATTAGACACCGTCAGTTTTCCACATGGTTTTCATAACGTTGTTAAACCCTATGCTAAAACATCTAAAAGTTACTGACTTTAGAGATAGGAGACCAGTTATAACATCGCTATAATATTGTAGGCTTTTGACTCCAAATAATTACATATTATGATCTTAAAACCGTAAGATTCACTCGGTAGTGAAGCAAATAACTAGGTCATGCTAGGATGCTAGTAAAACAAACTATTGATAAAATATTTTATGGCATTTCAGCATTTTAGCTAAGTTTTTGACATAACATTCAAAAGTTTGAGTGCTTGTGTAACATTTCTAACCTCAAAATAATAAAAATATTTATATTAAAACCAGTAAGCTGGGGCATTGGCTTCTTTAGCGTATTCTGATTCCAACTACTGAATTTTACCTGCCGCCAACCCCATAGCGCATGGATGCCTTCCATTACAAACTGGTGAGCTGGGGCATCAGCTTCTTTAGCTTATTTTGATTCCAACATCTGAATTTTACCTGCCGCTAACCCCATAGCACCTGGATGCTTTTCATTGCAAGGCAGAGAGACCGAATAAATGTTATCGTTTCAGCGCGGTAACGTAAGTACCGGGAAAGCTACGGACGGCTGATGGTCTGTCGATACGGGTATCCAGCCTGCCCTGCACCAAGCTGCTGGTTTAACAATTCCTAAATAAATTGTAGGTGCAGTTGCTGGTATAAATTGCTGGAAATCATATAGAAAGATGGTAATATGGTATAGTGTGAGGTGGTAAATAAAAGGTGGAAATGGTATTAAGTGGTAATGCGGTATATTGTGATCTAAAGAAGGTGAAAATATAGTGATGTATTTTTGTGGTAAGTAGTCTAAAGAACCTGGAAGTGATACAAATCGTGATGAAAGCACAAAAAGGTAATGTCAAATCATCTGGGATATTATTGTTCGGTCATAACAGTGTTGTAGAGGAAGGCATTGTGATGTCATAAGTACTGTAATATGTTACAGCATCCACATTCTATTGCATTGGTTTTCAAAATGTGCCCATTGACTCTCATTCATTTTTTTGGCAGACTTGGACACGTTCCTAATGTACTTGCTCCATGCATTTTAGACCAGGCGTGAAGACGTCAAATAGAGCCCTACGAGTGGAAACAGCAGACAATCTGTTTGAGAAATACACACCCCTTTATAACGCTAATACACCATCGGAAATGTAATGTGTAAAACCCACCAGCTCTTCGTGGACTTGTTACGTATTCCAGTTTTTTAAGGCAATAGTCCTTCCCATTCTTCTCTATATGGGGAGCATGTTTCCCCCAGACAAGGCCACTAGTAAAATCGTAACTAGAATGTCCATTCGTTTTGTCTGGAGGAGCACCATGAAGGAAGAGAAGAATGGGGGCAGGGGTCCCAGACATAGCTACCATATTTTGGTGCATGGTCTGGCCACATTGGTCCATAATGTTCAGAAGGTGGAGAAGGCCTCTGGTACCTTTGCCAGGTACTATGCCACTCCCTTCTTGAGGGCAATGGGCCTGTGTGTGCTGGACCTGACAGTACCGCATAGATGGGACCCCCCTTATGTATATCGAGCCCTGAGGGACTTTGCCTTTGGGGCGGGATTGCCTGGGATAAGATAATCATGGCCTATTTAAGACAACATGACACTCCCAAGGGGCGATCCAGCCCTGGACCCGTCTACAATCTGGGAATATGTCTTGCATACATGTCTGAACAAAAAGCAGAAAGACATTGCCTGGATGCCCGCTCACATCTCCACACCAGGTCTTTCATGTACAAGCGGCACCTGGCCCTGATAGAGCACTGCCCCCACGGATGCACTGACTCAGAACATGTTTACCATCTGTTCTGGGAGTGCTCGTGGCCAGACGGGTCTGAGGCCTTGTTGTTTCCTCTGTCTCCCAAAACAGGTTGCTGCCGAGATCCTCCTTGATTGCTGAGAGTGCCCTCTACGGCAGGGGTGGACAAACTTTTTCAGCGACGACCCAAGGATATCAATCCATACTTTTTGTGACCCAAACTAATGTCATTTTCATTAATTAACTATTAATTGTTAAACTGCTGACAATAGCCATGTTTTTATAAAAGCTAAATGATGGGACAAATTACTGAAATTAGCAGGCAATTAATTACAGAAAGCATAGTGAAATTAACAGAATTGTATGCCCTATTCGCACTGGACTAGTATTACCTGGGGAGCGCATGAGATTTAGGGGAAGTTAGATGCTGTTAGGGCTCCAATATACGGAGCTACAGAAACGGGAGTGGAACACGCGAAGCTTACGTGAAGAGAGTGTGATCAGCAATGCTATATACAGAACATTCGCTTGCTAACGTAGCCTAGCTCGCAAATTGTGTATCTTTGAGAAAAAAAAAAAAAGTGACGATGGCGGTGACAGCGATACAGATCTCACAACCAGACCCCTTCGACTTCTCCAACACAGCGGAGTGGCCAAGGTGGATAAGGCGCTTTGAACGTTTTCGTTTAGCATCAGGGCTAAGTGAAAAAGAGGAAGCCTACCAGGTCAATTCATTGCTCTTCGCCATGGGTGATGAAGCACACGATATCCTCAGAGTGCTACCATTGAGTGAGTCTGACAAACAGAAGTACAGCAAAGTAGTGGAAGCATTCGAGCAACATTGTGTGGGAAGACATAACATCATATGGGATGGGCGCGGTGGCGGCATAGCAACATTTCACCGACAAACAATAAAAACCAGCGCAATATCCATTCCCTCCCCCCCCTCCTTCGAACATCTTGCTTTTAAACTGTCTGGTCCAAAACCCCTTGTCACTGCTGTCATCTACCGTCCCCCCAAACCAAACCCCTTATTTCCCTCTGACCTATCCGAATTCCTAACCCAGCTCTGTGCCATATCTCCATCTATTCTTCTACTTGGTGACTTCAATATCCATGTCGACTCTCCTGACTGCAAAACTACAATAGAACTATTGGACATTTTACACTATTTCAACATCACCCAACACATTGATTTCCCCACCCACGGAAAAGGACACACACCTGGTCTGCACCTCTGGCATCACCATCCGCAACCTCACCAGCACTGACCTCACAATTTCCGACCATCTGGCTATCACCCTGGACATTGTCATTCCCATCCCCCTTGTCAAACAGGAACGCACCATCACATTCCGTAAGCTCAACTCCATAAACTCCTCCTCCTTCTCTTCCATCTTGGCCGACACTATCTCCGACCCTGCCCTCACTCCAAACGCCTCTGTCACTGACCTAGTTAATAACTACAATACTGCACTCTCCTCCTGTCTTGATGAAATTGCCCCCACAAAAACCAAATCCGTCTCCTTCACTCACTCCGCCCCCTGGTACACCGATCAACTCCGCCAACTCAAAGCCAAGGGCCGCCAACTTGAAAGACTTGCCAATAAAACCGGACTCACTGTTCACTTGGATGCTTACAAATTCCACCAACAACAATACAAAGATGCCCTCAACAACGCTTGTTCCTCCCACTACTCCTTCATCATCCAAACTGGCTCCAACAACCCCAAAACTCTCTTCTCCACTATCAACAAACTCCTCAAGCCCATGGACACCATCTCTAACTCCTTCACCACCAGCAAATGCAATTCCTTCCTGTCATCTTTTCAATCTAAAATCGATACAATTCACCGCCAGCTGTCTGCCTCCTCCCCCACCACCCCCCCCATGCCTTCAACCAGATCCCCCCCTACTCCCTAGCCATTCATTCTCATCCTTCAGTCCAATCTCCGAATCCGATCTCTCCTCCATAGTCACCAGTATGAAGTCATCAACCAGTGCCCTCGACCCTATCCCCACCTTCCTAGTCAAGGCTTGCCTCCCCACTCTCTCCCCACTTATCACCAACATAATCAACTCCTCCCTGTCCACTGGTCTCGTCCCCCCCTCCCTCAAGCTTGCTGCCGTTACCCCCCATTCTAAAAAAACCTGGTCTCGACCCTGACATCACCAACAACTACCGGCCCATATCCAACCTCCCCTTCCTGTCTAAAGTCCTTGAGCGAGCTGTCGCCGCTCAACTCAAAACCCACCTCCACAACAATAACCTCTACGAACCCTTCCAATCCGGCTTCCGCACCAATCACAGTACAGAAACTGCACTACTGAAAATCACTAATGACATCCTTCTCTCTGCTGACTCCGGCTCTTTAACCATCCTTATCCTCCTCGACCTCACCGCCGCCTTTGACACCATCAACCACTCCATCCTCCTCTCACGCCTTCACTCCCTTGGCATTTCCGGTACTGTCCTCTCCTGGTTCACCTCCTACCTCTCCAACAGACACCAATACATCTCCATAAACCACTGCCAATCCTCCACCGCCCCAGTCACTCATGGTGTCCCCCAAGGATCAGTGCTCGGCCCCCCCCTCTTCATCCTGTATATACTTCCCCTGGGTCAAATTCTCCGCCGCCATGGCCTCCGCTTCCATTGCTATGCAGACGACACACAACTCTACCTCTCCTCCAAAACCATCACCTCAACCACCCACTCCACCCTCACCACCTGCCTTGCTGATATAAAAACTTGGATGCAACAGAACTTTCTCCAACTCAACTGCAATAAATCGGAAATACTCATCATCGGCCCAAACTCCCTCATCCGCTCCGCCCAGACCTTCTCTCTCACCATTGACGGTTCCATCGTCACCCCCTCCACCCATGTCCGCAACCTCGGCATCATCCTCGACCCCACCCTCTCATTCCTACCGCACGTCAACCACATCACCAAAACTGCCTTCTTTCACCTCCGGAACATTGCCCGCCTCCGCCCCTCCCTGTCCCTTTCCGCTGCTGAAACCCTCATCCATGCCCTCATAACCTCCAGACTCGATTACTGCAATAGCATCCTCTATGGTTCACCCAACAAAATCCTCAATAAACTACAATACGTTCAGAACTCTGCTGCCCGTCTGCTCACCTCCACCCGTCGCCGAGATCACATCACCCCTGTCCTCCACAACCTCCACTGGCTCCCGGTTAAACACAGGATTGACTACAAAATACTGCTCATCACCTACAAAGCCCTAAATAACCTGGCCCCTCCCTACCTCTCTGACCTCCTCCCCCGTCACACTCCTTCCCGTCGCCTCAGGTCCGCTGACACGAACAATCTGACAATCCCCAGGACCAAGCTCCGGACCTGGGGCGACAGGGCCTTTTCAGTTGCTGCACCCTCCCTCTGGAATGCCCTCCCCATCCACATCCGTCTGGCAACCACCCTACCATCCTTCAAACAGGCTCTCAAAACCCACCTCTTCAAACTGGCTTTCCCCTGTTAAACATCCTCCCCTCTATCCCATGACTGAAATTTTAAATTATACTCCTTCTTTTTATCTGTCTTAATTATTTTATTTTATTTTATTTTATTTATTTTTATTTATTTATTTATTTTTATTATTATTATTTTTATTTTTTATTAACTACTTATTAAATAATTTTACTGTGTGTAATTTTAAACTGTAAAGCACTTTGAGTACCTAGAAAAGCGCTATAGAAATTGAATGCATTATTATTATTATTATTATATTTGAGAGGGCTCAGTTTAATCGGAGATGTCAGGTGGAAGGGGAAAACACAGAGGCATTTATCACAGCTGTACATAAGTTGGCAGAGCACTGTAATTTTAGTACATTAAAGGAGGAATTGATCAATTGTTGTGGGAATTAGAGACAGGAGACTGTCTGAACTGTTACAGCTTGATCCAGAGTTAACACTGGCCAAAGTAATTCAGAAAGTGTGACAAAATGAGACTGTAAAAAAACGAGACAGTGCTACACGGAGACACTGGAGCAGCCTCATACACAAATATAGATGCTGTTTGAAGCAAAATGGAATATAAACAGACATCTCAGCACCACACACAGGAGAAAAATTACAGAAAAAGTGTCCACAACAATACACAATTCCAGAACCAAAGAGACTGTGGCAGATGTGCGACAGGGCGGAAGCATGCATGGAAGGACTGTCCAGCAAGAGATGCTGAATGCCGCAAGTGTCACAAAACGGGACATTTTGCCGCTGTATGTCGCACATTTAAAATGGACTCAGTGTCTCAGGGTGAGCATGTCATACACCTGGAAGTTGATCAGGATTATGCTTTTCTGGGAGAATTGTCCTCAGCCACTGTTCAGGAGTGGACAGCAGTGATCTCAGTGAATGGTAACAACATCCATTTCAAACTAGACACGGGTGCAGCGGTAACTGCGATCCCGGAGAAAATCTTCGATCAGACAAAGCACGGAGACCTCAGAAGAGCACCAGGTCACAACATCTTCGATGTCAAGGGGTGTTTTCAGGGCGTGCTCGCAGCAAAAGGGCGTAGCTCCACTCAGGATCTATATGTGGTTGCTGGACTCACAAATCCACTCTTAGGATTACCAGCTATCGAAGCCCTAATCCTCGTTCACAGAATTGAGAAGGTCACACTACATGACACAGATTACATTGCTGCCTACCCCTCTGTGTTTCGCGGACTTGGGTTACTGCGGGAGCCGTATAACATTGAATTGGAGAGAGATGCGACGCCATACGCACTTTCAACGCCCCGCCGCGTGCCAATACCTTTGAGTGCCAAAGTCAAGGAGGAGTTAGAGAGAATGGAAAGCATGGGTTTAATATCAAAGGTGAGCAGTCCTACAGAGTGGTGTGCAGGGATGGTGGTTGTTCCCAAGTCAAATGGGAAGATTCGCATATGTGTGGATCTCACTAACCTGAATAAGTGGGTCAAGAGGGAACGCCACATTCTTCCAGCAGTAGATCAATCCTTAGCAATGCTGTCCAAAGCCAAAATGTTTACAAAATTGGATGCTAGGTCAGGGTTCTAGCAGATCCCCCTCATCACTGAGTCCAAACCTTTCGCAACATTTATAACTCCATTTGGTCTATATCTTTTCAATCGTCTCCCATTCGGGATTGTGTCCGCCCCTGAACATTTTCAGAGATGGATGTCTGAGTTACTGGAGGACTTTGACGGAGTGATTTGTCACGTGGATGACATCCTTGTATTTGGGCGAGACTAAGCAGAGCACGACCAGCGATTGCACCGTGTGCTGCAGAAACTGCAGGCCAAGGGTCTCACACTCAACAAAAAGAGCTCGGCAGGTCTGAAATGATTTTCATTGGACACAAAATCACAGCCGCTGGCCTCGAAGCAAACCCAAACAAAGTGAAAGCCATCCTTCAAATGCCAGAGCCGACATGTGTGGCCGATGTTCGCCGGCTGCTGGGTATGGCCAATTACCTTGCTAAATTTCTCCCACAACTTGCAACACTCACCTTGCCGTTGAAAGAGCTGTTAAGAGAGAAAAATGAGTGGTGCTGGGATGAGCCGCAGAGACTGGCCCTTCACAGGCTCAAGGAGGTGCTTAGTTCGCCTAAGATCCTGGCTCAATACTCACCTGAGAGGGAGACAAGGGTAGCAGCAGACACGTCCTCTTACAGTATCGGCACTGTCCTCACACAGAAACAGCCAGATAACACATGGAAGCCAGTAACATACATTTCAAGGGGGCTGAGCGACACCGAAAAGCGCTACGCGCAGATCGAAAAAGAGTCGCTGGCAATCAAGTGGGCATGTGAAAGGCTGACAACATACCTCCAGGGCCTGCACTTCACTATGCTCACTGACCACAAACCCCTCATATAGTGCGGCAGATAAGCTCGTATATGGAAAGTATTGTGCATTTTATGACTAAAGCATGAAACTTTCAGCATATAATCTACATACCCCAAGGTTTTATTTCAGACGTGGAAACACTTTCTGTCCGACCTCTGGTGACCTTGAGAGGTCATTGACCTCAGAATTGCATTTTTCCACTTTTTGCCCCATCACTCACCGTTATAATAATGTATATCTTTGTTAAAATTGCACTTATGTTCTAATAAAGACATTTATTTGCTCAGCCATGGCCTTGTGTCCATGTGTGTTAGTTTGTAGCATGATAACACAGTTGCAGACCAGCAGAGGGCAGTAGAGCTAGCTGGCTGCAGCGTTTACTGTACTTCACCACATGGGTGCACATGGAAGTACATTTTTTAAAAACGATCTAAAATAAAAACTATAATAGCTAGAGTGTTCATTTTTTGCAGTTGAAAGCTAAGGCTTCTGTCTTTCGTGTCATCATGTTTATCATGTCTAATAGGTGCAAGCAGACTGACATTTCGACAGCAGTATAGGATATATCAACTGTGTTTTATTTTCATACATGAACAAATGGGGGAAACACCCACCACACACAAATACGAAAACTCAAAAAAGTGGACTTTGCACAATTTGTGTTAAATTTAACTAAGCAGTGTTGTCATGTTGGCATCTCTTAACCCTCCCTACAATGACTTTATTAATTCAGTATAGTCACATGTGGCCTAACAGTCTCCTGAGCATGAGCAAAGGGCAGTACACTTGAGGGCAGCCTTTTTGCAATTGCAGCGCATAGTACACCCTTTCTTGCAGCCACAATGTATAAGTTCATAGCAGCTCTGGGAGGCTTCTGGAAGGGTGGTCCACAGTGGCTGCCATCCCATTGATTCTTTCACCCAGCCCCAATCAGAAGGGCTTGGCAGCTGAGGGTCAGTTTCTAAGGCTTTGCACCAGACATTGGCCTGATAGGTGGCCCGCTTAATGTGTTGCTCTAGCGCAGCCTTTGTTGGTGGCATGTTCTCCAGAGCTCTGGATTTCTGAGTGAAGAGCTGTTTTCTAGCTTCATTCACCTCTGTGGTTTCGCTTGTCCTGTCATACATCAGTACCACAAAGCGCTCCAGCAGTGACTTGGACAGCTCACTCACATCAGCTTGCATCTGCAGGAGCTCATTGAAAGCCTCAGTCACTTCAGGCAAAGCCTTCCATGTCTCCCATGCAGTTTTGTTTCCCCTTCCAGCAAAGGCTGAGACTGTGTCACACCCCGTGAGTGCGTGGAACAATGGGAAAGCAGCACAGATACTTGGATCCAGCTTGTTGGCTACTTCATGAACACCAATATATCTGAAGCTGGTGCCTCTACCAAGAGCAATCCACATTTCCTCTGGCTTTATCTTCCTAAACATGGCCACGGCCAGGACAACAACATCGGTGTCTACAGTACGAATAGTCACCTTCTTGCAACCTTTCTGAACAGCATCTGACACATGCAGAAGTAAGCGTGTGTCTGCTTCCTCGTGAGAACATGGAGTGAGATTTGTCAAGTCACACTGGGCAGGAGAGCAGAGCACCATTTTGCCATGAGTTGCGTAAACTTCTTTTCCCTCATCTACTGGCATGCAAGTGACTTGCTGGGAGAGGAATCCAAACAATTCTGTTTTGTTCTCATCAACACGCAGGAAGTCTTTCCAGTGCTTTGGCAGTAGAGTGGTTGGCATCACCCTTCTCCTGATTCCCTTCCCTCTCTTCTGTCGGGTGGTTCCTTTCAGACTGTCTGGGATGTAGACATCCCAGATAATATCAAGACGCCTTGTTTTCACAAGCTGGGATTTTGCATACGGCACAAAGACACTGTCTGCATAGTCCTGGAAGGTCTTTGCTGTACCAGGATTCAGCATCTGGACCACAGCTGCACCGTCAAGGAACACAGCATCAACCATGGGAGCAGGTTGTGAGTCAGTGTCATCAGTCATTATGCAGTGCAAGAGGTCTGCTTTTGTACCAAACCACATCTTCCCTCCCTGAGACAAAGATGGTGGTGCTTCCTGGTTTTCGTGGCTGAAGAATTGATCCAGATTGCCATCACGTATTTGGCAAGACACATACAGCCGCGAGAAGAGATTGCAATCACGCTTCAGTGCTTCCAGTTGTATCTTCTGCTTTGACTGTGTTTTCACTGGCGGGTGGCTGAAGAGAGGCATCTTGTTCTTGGGAAGGGTATCTGTGACTGGCTTTGTTTGCTGCTCCAGCCGTCCTCGAGTGATAAGGTTTTTAACCAGTAGTTGAAATGCACGCTTTCACTGACTCGCTGTAGGCACCATTCTTCAAATGTTGGAGGGACTGCTTCAGATGTGCAGTGCTGATTGTAGGCCTGGTGAAGTAGATTGTATAGGCTAGCAGCTGTAAGTTGGTGGGCATGGCGGGTCTTGGTCACATGCCTGGCATGGATGAAAGAATCTGCAGTGCCGGGGCTCGCAATCTCAGCCTGTACCAGAGCATTTGTCCCCAGACTGAAGAGAGTGTCAATTAGCCCTCTCTTACGTGTGACAGCATGGACTTTCAGTGCCACGTACAGTGGAAGTGGAGTTTCCCGTTCACGGCTGTGACGCACTGTACCTGATGACTTTGCTGCCCGTATATGTTTGACACTGTTGAAAACCAACAGCTGGGGATGTGTGTCATATGATCGCCTTCTGCAGGTGTCGGCGTGCATTTCAACTACTGGTTAAAAACCTTATCACTCGAGGTCCTCATGCTCATGTACATCAGATCACTGCGGGAGGGCAACTTTCAGCTTTATTTGGAAACCCTCACACAGCTCCTACCCTGGATGTTTGCTCTGGACCACACTCACTACTCCAGGTGGCTCTCAGTACATGTTCGTGATATGATGGTCCTCTCTGATAAACATCCAGCAATCCTGGAGGAATTCCGTGCTGGGAAGTTTGTTGTGCATAAAACAAGTCACAAGTTCTCAGCTATGGCAATTGACCACTGCCATGAACAGAACAATGCACTCATCAAAGGATCTGGTGGAGCAGTTGGCCTGACAGAGAATCCTGGGGCACTGCATCGCTGGATGGTCGCAGTTCCAGAAATTGCCAGAATGACTACAGATTTTGAGAATGAAAGCTCCCCACAAAGTGAAAACCGTCACCATGAGCAGAAGCCAGCAGTGCAAGAAGCCTTCATGAAGAATGTTAGGTCCCTCACAGCAGTGATCGAAGAGATGGGGAACCCATTTCTTGAAGAGAGTCAGGATCTTCTGGTGGTTGACTCCAAAGATATCATGAGTTCATCAGTTGCAGACACAGTGAGGAAGGTGGAGTCCTTGGGTGCACAACAGTACAAGACATTTGTGGAAGAATGGCTGGAGCAGCAAACAAAGCCAGTCACAGATACCCTTCCCAAGAACAAGATGCCTCTCTTCAGCCACCCGCCAGTGAAAACACAGTCAAAGCAGAAGATACAACTGGAAGCACTGAAGCGTGATTGCAATCTCTTCTCGCGGCTGTATGTGTCTTGCCAAATACGTGATGGCAATCTGGATCAATTCTTCAGCCACGAAAACCAGGAAGCACCACCATCTTTGTCTCAGGGAGGGAAGATGCGGTTTGGTACAAAAGCAGACCTCTTGCACTGCATAATGACTGATGACACTGACTCACAACCTGCTCCCATGGTTGATGCTGTGTTCCTTGACGGTGCAGCTGTGGTCCAGATGCTGAATCCTGGTACAGCAAAGACCTTCCAGGACTATGCAGACAGTGTCTTTGTGCCGTATGCAAAATCCCAGCTTGTGAAAACAAGGCGTCTTGATATTATCTGGGATGTCTACATCCCAGACAGTCTGAAAGGAACCACCCGACAGAAGAGAGGGAAGGGAATCAGGAGAAGGGTGATGCCAACCACTCTACTGCCAAAGCACTGGAAAGACTTCCTGCGTGTTGATGAGAACAAAACAGAATTGTTTGGATTCCTCTCCCAGCAAGTCACTTGCATGCCAGTAGATGAGGGAAAAGAAGTTTACGCAACTCATGGCAAAATGGTGCTCTGCTCTCCTGCCCAGTGTGACTTGACAAATCTCACTCCATGTTCTCACGAGGAAGCAGACACACGCTTACTTCTGCATGTGTCAGATGCTGTTCAGAAAGGTTGCAAGAAGGTGACTATTCGTACTGTAGACACCGATGTTGTTGTCCTGGCCGTGGCCATGTTTAGGAAGATAAAGCCAGAGGAAATGTGGATTGCTCTTGGTAGAGGCACCAGCTTCAGATATATTGGTGTTCATGAAGTAGCCAACAAGCTGGATCCAAGTATCTGTGCTGCTTTCCCATTGTTCCACGCACTCACGGGGTGTGACACAGTCTCAGCCTTTGCTGGAAGGGGAAACAAAACTGCATGGGAGACATGGAAGGCTTTGCCTGAAGTGACTGAGGCTTTCAATGAGCTCCTGCAGATGCAAGCTGATGTGAGTGAGCTGTCCAAGTCACTGCTGGAGCGCTTTGTGGTACTGATGTATGACAGGACAAGCGAAACCACAGAGGTGAATGAAGCTAGAAAACAGCTCTTCACTCAGAAATCCAGAGCTCTGGAGAACATGCCACCAACAAAGGCTGCGCTAGAGCAACACATTAAGCGGGCCACCTATCAGGCCAATGTCTGGTGCAAAGCCTTAGAAACTGACCCTCAGCTGCCAAGCCCTTCTGATTGGGGCTGGGTGAAAGAATCAATGGGATGGCAGCCACTGTGGACCACCCTTCCAGAAGCCTCCCAGAGCTGCTATGAACTTATACATTGTGGCTGCAAGAAAGGGTGTACTATGCGCTGCAATTGCAAAAAGGCTGCCCTCAAGTGTACTGCCCTTTGCTCATGCTCAGGAGACTGTTAGGCCACATGTGACTATACTGAATTAATAAAGTCATTGTAGGGAGGGTTAAGAGATGCCAACATGACAACACTGCTTAGTTAAATTTAACACAAATTGTGCAAAGTCCACTTTTTTGAGTTTTCGTATTTGTGTGTGGTGGGTGTTTCCCCCATTTGTTCATGTATGAAAATAAAACACAGTTGATATATCCTATACTGCTGTCGAAATGTCAGTCTGCTTGCACCTATTAGACATGATAAACATGATGACACGAAAGACAGAAGCCTTAGCTTTCAACTGCAAAAAATGAACACTCTAGCTATTATAGTTTTTATTTTAGATCGTTTTAAAAAAATGTACTTCCATGTGCACCCATGTGGTGAAGTACAGTAAACGCTGCAGCCAGCTAGCTCTACTGCCCTCTGCTGGTCTGCAACTGTGTTATCATGCTACAAACTAACACACATGGACACAAGGCCATGGCTGAGCAAATAAATGTCTTTATTAGAACATAAGTGCAATTTTAACAAAGATATACATTATTATAACGGTGAGTGATGGGGCAAAAAGTGGAAAAATGCAATTCTGAGGTCAATGACCTCTCAAGGTCACCAGAGGTCGGACAGAAAGTGTTTCCACGTCTGAAATAAAACCTTGGGGTATGTAGATTATATGCTGAAAGTTTCATGCTTTAGTCATAAAATGCACAATACTTTCCATATACGAGCTTATCTGCCGCACTATATGAGGGGTTTGTGGTCAGTGAGCATAGTGAAGTGCAGGCCCTGGAGGTATGTTGTCAGCCTTTCACATGCCCACTTGATTGCCAGCGACTCTTTTTCGATCTGCGCGTAGCGCTTTTCGGTGTCGCTCAGCCCCCTTGAAATGTATGTTACTGGCTTCCATGTGTTATCTGGCTGTTTCTGTGTGAGGACAGTGCCGATACTGTAAGAGGACGTGTCTGCTGCTACCCTTGTCTCCCTCTCAGGTGAGTATTGAGCCAGGATCTTAGGCGAACTAAGCACCTCCTTGAGCCTGTGAAGGGCCAGTCTCTGCGGCTCATCCCAGCACCACTCATTTTTCTCTCTTAACAGCTCTTTCAACGGCAAGGTGAGTGTTGCAAGTTGTGGGAGAAATTTAGCAAGGTAATTGGCCATACCCAGCAGCCGGCGAACATCGGCCACACATGTCGGCTCTGGCATTTGAAGGATGGCTTTCACTTTGTTTGGGTTTGCTTCGAGGCCAGCGGCTGTGATTTTGTGTCCAATGAAAATCATTTCAGACCTGCCGAGCTCTTTTTGTTGAGTGTGAGACCCTTGGCCTGCAGTTTCTGCAGCACACGGTGCAATCGCTGGTCGTGCTCTGCTTAGTCTCGCCCAAATACAAGGATGTCATCCACGTGACAAATCACTCCGTCAAAGTCCTCCAGTAACTCAGACATCCATCTCTGAAAATGTTCAGGGGCGGACACAATCCCGAATGGGAGACGATTGAAAAGATATAGACCAAATGGAGTTATAAATGTTGCGAAAGGTTTGGACTCAGTGATGAGGGGGATCTGCTAGAACCCTGACCTAGCATCCAATTTTGTAAACATTTTGGCTTTGGACAGCATTGCTAAGGATTGATCTACTGCTGGAAGAATGTGGCGTTCCCTCTTGACCCACTTATTCAGGTTAGTGAGATCCACACATATGCGAATCTTCCCATTTGACTTGGGAACAACCACCATCCCTGCACACCACTCTGTAGGACTGCTCACCTTTGATATTAAACCCATGCTTTCCATTCTCTCTAACTCCTCCTTGACTTTGGCACTCAAAGGTATTGGCACGCGGCGGGGCGTTGAAAGTGCGTATGGCGTCGCATCTCTCTCCAATTCAATGTTATACGGCTCCCGCAGTAACCCAAGTCCGCGAAACACAGAGGGGTAGGCAGCAATGTAATCTGTGTCATGTAGTGTGACCTTCTCAATTCTGTGAACGAGGATTAGGGCTTCGATAGCTGGTAATCCTAAGAGTGGATTTGTGAGTCCAGCAACCACATATAGATCCTGAGTGGAGCTACGCCCTTTTGCTGCGAGCACGCCCTGAAAACACCCCTTGACATCGAAGATGTTGTGACCTGGTGCTCTTCTGAGGTCTCCGTGCTTTGTCTGATCGAAGATTTTCTCCGGGATCGCAGTTACCGCTGCACCCGTGTCTAGTTTGAAATGGATGTTGTTACCATTCACTGAGATCACTGCTGTCCACTCCTGAACAGTGGCTGAGGACAATTCTCCCAGAAAAGCATAATCCTGATCAACTTCCAGGTGTATGACATGCTCACCCTGAGACACTGAGTCCATTTTAAATGTGCGACATACAGCGGCAAAATGTCCCGTTTTGTGACACTTGCGGCATTCAGCATCTCTTGCTGGACAGTCCTTCCATGCATGCTTCCGCCCTGTCGCACATCTGCCACAGTCTCTTTGGTTCTGGAATTGTGTATTGTTGTGGACACTTTTTCTGTAATTTTTCTCCTGTGTGTGGTGCTGAGATGTCTGTTTATATTCCATTTTGCTTCAAACAGCATCTATATTTGTGTATGAGGCTGCTCCAGTGTCTCCGTGTAGCACTGTCTCGTTTTTTTACAGTCTCATTTTGTCACACTTTCTGAATTACTTTGGCCAGTGTTAACTCTGGATCAAGCTGTAACAGTTCAGACAGTCTCCTGTCTCTAATTCCCACAACAATTGATCAATTCCTCCTTTAATGTACTAAAATTACAGTGCTCTGCCAACTTATGTACAGCTGTGATAAATGCCTCTGTGTTTTCCCCTTCCACCTGACATCTCCGATTAAACTGAGCCCTCTCAAATATGATGTTATGTCTTCCCACACAATGTTGCTCGAATGCTTCCACTACTTTGCTGTACTTCTGTTTGTCAGACTCACTCAATGGTAGCACTCTGAGGATATCGTGTGCTTCATCACCCATGGCGAAGAGCAATGAATTGACCTGGTAGGCTTCCTCTTTTTTCACTTAGCCCTGATGCTAAACGAAAACGTTCAAAGCGCCTTATCCACCTTGGCCACTCCGCTGTGTTGGAGAAGTCGAAGGGGTCTGGTTGTGAGATCTGTATCGCTGTCACCGCCATCGTCACTTTTTTTTTTTTCTCAAAGATACACAATTTGCGAGCTAGGCTACGTTAGCAAGCGAAAGTTCTGTATATAGCATTGCTGATCACACTCTCTTCACGTAAGCTTCGCGTGTTCCACTCCCGTTTCTGTAGCTCCGTATATTGGAGCCCTAACAGCATCTAACTTCCCCTAAATCTCATGCGCTCCCCAGGTAATACTAGTCCAGTGCGAATAGGGCATACAATTCTGTTAATTTCACTATGCTTTCTGTAATTAATTGCCTGCTAATTTCAGTAATTTGTCCCATCATTTAGCTTTTATAAAAACATGGCTATTGTCAGCAGTTTAACAATTAATAGTTAATTAATGAAAATGACATTAGTTTGGGTCACAAAAAGTATGGATTGATATCCTTGGGTCGTCGCTGAAAAAGTTTGTCCACCCCTGCCGTAGAGGGCACTCTCAGCAATCAAGGAGGATCTCGGCAGCAACCTGTTTTGGGAGACAGAGGAAACAACAAGGCCTCAGACCCGTCTGGCCACGAGCACTCCCAGAACAGATGGTAAACATGTTCTGAGTCAGTGCATCCGTGGGGGCAGTGCTCTATCAGGGCCAGGTGCCGCTTGTACATGAAAGACCTGGTGTGGAGATGTGAGCGGGCATCCAGGCAATGTCTTTCTGCTTTTTGTTCAGACATGTATGCAAGACATATTCCCAGATTGTAGACGGGTCCAGGGCTGGATCGCCCCTTGGGAGTGTCATGTTGTCTTAAATAGGCCATGATTATCTTATCCCAGGCAATCCCGCCCCAAAGGCAAAGTCCCTCAGGGCTCGATATACATAAGGGGGGTCCCATCTATGCGGTACTGTCAGGTCCAGCACACACAGGCCCATTGCCCTCAAGAAGGGAGTGGCATAGTACCTGGCAAAGGTACCAGAGGCCTTCTCCACCTTCTGAACATTATGGACCAATGTGGCCAGACCATGCACCAAAATATGGTAGCTATGTCTGGGACCCCTGCCCCCATTCTTCTCTTCCTTCATGGTGCTCCTCCAGACAAAACGAACGGACATTCTAGTTACGATTTTACTAGTGGCCTTGTCTGGGGGAAACATGCTCCCCATATAGAGAATAGACTATTGCCTTAAAAAACTGGAATACGTAACAAGTCCACGAAGAGCTGGTGGGTTTTACACATTACATTTCCGATGGTGTATTAGCGTTATAAAGGGGTGTGTATTTCTCAAACAGATTGTCTGCTGTTTCCACTCGTAGGGCTCTATTTGACGTCTTCACGCCTGGTCTAAAATGCATGGAGCAAGTACATTAGGAACGTGTCCAAGTCTGCCAAAAAAATGAATGAGAGTCAATGGGCACATTTTGAAAACCAATGCAATAGAATGTGGATGCTGTAACATATTACAGTACTTATGACATCACAATGCCTTCCTCTACAACACTGTTATGACCGAACAATAATATCCCAGATGATTTGACATTACCTTTTTGTGCTTTCATCACGATTTGTATCACTTCCAGGTTCTTTAGACTACTTACCACAAAAATACATCACTATATTTTCACCTTCTTTAGATCACAATATACCGCATTACCACTTAATACCATTTCCACCTTTTATTTACCACCTCACACTATACCATATTACCATCTTTCTATATGATTTCCAGCAATTTATACCAGCAACTGCACCTACAATTTATTTAGGAATTGTTAAACCAGCAGCTTGGTGCAGGGCAGGCTGGATACCCGTATCGACAGACCATCAGCCGTCCGTAGCTTTCCCGGTACTTACGTTACCGCGCTGAAACGATAACATTTATTCGGTCTCTCTGCCTTGCAATGAAAAGCATCCAGGTGCTATGGGGTTAGCGGCAGGTAAAATTCAGATGTTGGAATCAAAATAAGCTAAAGAAGCTGATGCCCCAGCTCACCAGTTTGTAATGGAAGGCATCCATGCGCTATGGGGTTGGCGGCAGGTAAAATTCAGTAGTTGGAATCAGAATACGCTAAAGAAGCCAATGCCCCAGCTTACTGGTTTTAATATAAATATTTTTATTATTTTGAGGTTAGAAATGTTACACAAGCACTCAAACTTTTGAATGTTATGTCAAAAACTTAGCTAAAATGCTGAAATGCCATAAAATATTTTATCAATAGTTTGTTTTACTAGCATCCTAGCATGACCTAGTTATTTGCTTCACTACCGAGTGAATCTTACGGTTTTAAGATCATAATATGTAATTATTTGGAGTCAAAAGCCTACAATATTATAGCGATGTTATAACTGGTCTCCTATCTCTAAAGTCAGTAACTTTTAGATGTTTTAGCATAGGGTTTAACAACGTTATGAAAACCATGTGGAAAACTGACGGTGTCTAATTCATCTGTCACAAGAACTTAAAAAATCGATAGAGGCTAATCCAGTAAATGCAGCTATGGTTTCTGACGAGAACATCAACACCATCACAAAGCATTAAATGCTGTCTGTCACATAATGCTATGTTGTCTAAGTTACAAAACACAATTGTTAACAAAAAATATTTTCAGCGCTGTTGCAATTTTTGCCTAGGTTTTAACTAAATGCTCATCTAATGATCATTCCATTCAACATTATTCAACAAATTCTAATTCACATATTAATAATGTTAGCACAGACAACTTGCTAACAAATCATGACAAAAAGCATAAGCCAGCTTGGATACTGTGTTTAAGCTACCAGGAAAAACAAACCTTTCACTCAGCATAAAAATTACAAGGTGACAGGTGCCAGTAGCCTACGTTAGCAAATCTAAATGCAATCGATTATGACATAGCTACGGCAAATAAACAATCTGCTACACTTGATTGGGTTATAATCTCAAGTTTATGTGAGTCAACATAAGGTTAAATTATGTTACTATTAGGCAACCAATGTTTAATTAGCATTGCTTTACACAAGCTACATGCTAGGTAGATGAATAGAACGCTGAATTCAGCACATGACATGTTTGGACCATATGGTTTGGACTTCACAAAATGGTGAGATCTGTAATTGGAATCAGAGTTCATTGAATAAAGTGGAGAAATCAGTAGATGAGCATTTAGGTAAAACCTAGGCTAAAATTGTATTAACCCCATATTTTTCTACAGTCTATGAATCAAACACAA
The DNA here is from genome assembly GCA_029718625.1 of Synaphobranchus kaupii. NCBI lineage: Eukaryota > Metazoa > Chordata > Actinopteri > Anguilliformes > Synaphobranchidae > Synaphobranchus > Synaphobranchus kaupii. The sequence continues at coordinate 62,248,232 of CM056378.1, forward strand.
CTATGACTGTGTCAGAATAGTCAGAGTCAGCACACATATCTATTGAGTATGCCAGTTCAGTATACTTTTTTTAAAAAGCTGTTAAATTAGGATAGCATTGCCTACGCTGCCATTCTGAAAATTGAGTGTTCTTAACCTCTTAGTACCAAGGGCAAAATATACCAATTTTCACCTGTTTTCACTAGTAACCAACAAAGCTGTTTATCTCAAAAACTGTAAAGGCTACATATGGTTCATAGCTTTTATTAAAACAGAGAACTGCACAATTCATATACATACACTTTTTGCTACTTAAATACAACAATTTATGTACAGAAATTGTGGGGGGGGAAAAAACCAACCTGGTCTCACAGCCCATTCGTATCTATTCTACGAAATTCCAGTCCCGAAAATTCGTACTTATTTTACGAATTAGCGATTGCACACCACGTGACTTTACGATTTTCTCCGATGAATTACGAGACAAAACGGAGATCCACCATTTTTATTTCACGGTCAAATAAAGCGAATGGGTAAGCTGCCGGTATTGTACTTATAGTTTATACTTATAGTTATAGTACATTCATAGAATACCTTTCTTATTTTGTAATTGCATTTTAATGCAATATGATGTATAATTCTCGAGCTTCTTCGTCTCTGCTTTATCTGTGTGGGTTGCAATTTATAGGCTAGTCTTGTAGGCTATTGCTTGTATTAAACTAGCTGAAGTTAGCTAGGTCTGTTCAGATCAGTACATACTGCATAGGCTGCAATATGATTATTAATGGATTTAGCTTGTGAACTAGGCATCAGAGCGTGTCGTTTTCGGTTCTTTTGAGACGTATAACATGAGAAAACCGAGCATATCTGTAATGGAAACAACCGCGTCTCCCCGTTAACTTCTGTAATGAACTGCGATTCCCATGATTCTGTGCGCTGTCTGTGTGTATTGCCCATAGACTGCAGAGACGTGACGGGTTGAATGAGCAGCTCCCATGGGAATCCATGGAACTGGTAAGCGGAAGCTGCCTCCAGTTTTTTTTTTTATCTCGATGGTTGAACTTTCATTCATAAAACCAACAAAAACAAAAAGTCTGCCAGTCTGCAAATAACAGGATTCCTAAATGCTATATGCAAATCCCATATGCAAAAGGTCTATAAAAATCTTTTAAAAATCACATATGCCATATACAAAACTTAAATAAAATAAATATGTAGTAGAGAGCTAGCATATACATTTCTTGCTAAAAATTAAATAGTTCCCTAATACATGGTACTCCTTATAAAAAAAACATTGTATAAGAATTGTATAGAAATATATAATATAATAGGCTACTAATCAACATTTCCTTTTTATAAAAACTTTGCAAGTATGATCATATATGATTTTTACAGACCTTTTGCATATGGGATTACCTTCGTAAGCATTTAGGAATCCTGATATTTGCAGACTGGCAGACTTTTTTTTGTTGTTGGTAGTTTAAGCCAACACAATCTCTCAAGCATGGTACACAGCAGATATAGAATGTACAAAATACGCACTGTTGTTATTTATAATAATAATAATAATAATAATAATAATAATAATAATAATAATAATAATAATAATAATGCAATTTTATTTAAAGCTTTTTACAGCAAAATCCTATTACACAGTTAAAGTAAAATATATAAAAACAATGGATAAATAAAACAAAAGACTAAAATGAACATGAAAAATATTCTCAAATCCAGAAGCTTGAGAAGCAATGCAATAATAATGGTATATAATGTAAGGAAGACTTAAAATTCAGTAATTAGACTATCAGTTTCCTTTTCAATTTAGAATTAAACAAATTTTGTAGGCTGATAACCACAATGATAATTTTCCATGCCAAATAAGCGTTCATGCACGGCTCTCAAGCCTACAATACTTCGGCATAACCAGCAGGTAATGTGCGTATGTCAAGTGAAGACCTGACGTGGAGCTACGACCATTTCCACGGTCAAATGGAGTCACGTTGAAATTTTATAAATCACTACTTTGTCGTGATTTTTTACGTACGCCACACGTAAGATCAAATTTGATCAAAAGTACTTTTTATAAATGAGGCCCCTGGTCTTGGCCCTTCTGCCCTTCTGACCATCTTCTGGCATAGATTCAAGACTCGCCTGTTTAGATTGCATCTTTGCTTCCTGAATTAATTGTTAGCATGCAAGTCTTGCTTTTTGTAATAGCATTTTAGGGGCATGTTAACAGTGATTTATACATCAACACTTGCCATGTTACTGACATTTTAGTTAATGTATTATTTAGACTTGTACTGTTTTTTTTTTCAGTATACCATTGTTTTTTTATTGGACATTTCTCTTATATAGCAGTATTTCTCATTCCCCCCTCTACCTAACAGGTCAAGGAGAGGATATCAGCCTGCCTGGCTGACATTTCTATGTGGATGGCTACTCATCACCTGAAGCTCAACCTTCACAATACGGAACTGCGCTTCATACCTCACAGGACCTCCCCACTGCAAGCCCTCTCCATCACCGTCGACGGTACTATGGTGGCTGCCTCCCGCTCTGCAAGGAACCTGGGGATGGTCCTGGATGACCAGCTGGCCTTCATGGAGCACATCAGGGCAACAGCACGGTCCTGCAGGTTCCTCCTGTACAACATCAGGAGGATTCGACCATACCTGACCACCTACTCGACCCAGCTTCTCGTCCAGACCATGGTTATCTCACGCCTGGATTACTCCCCCCAAAGTTTTCACACATCACCCCCCTGCTGAGGTCAGTCTACTGGCTGCCGGTTGCCGCCAGGATCAGGTTCAAAGTTCTGACCCTGGCCTACGCTGCAGCCAAAAGGACAAGCCCTTCCTACCTGCAAGACATAATACAACACTAAACTCCAGCTCGACCACTTCGCTCTGCTCGTTCGGACTGCGGAGCTTCTCCACCCTAGCTCCCCAGTGGTGGAACAAACTCTTCACTCCTCTACGTTTTGATCAAACACTGCCTGCACACCTCTTCAGAAACTCACCTTGACTGTTTTTCGCTTGTTTCCTGTTCCTTAATTCTTTGTTGATTTTATAGTTTATAATGTCTTGTTATCTTAGCCATAGCTTACTGTGTACTATACTCAATGTTCATGACTATGGATAGCTGCTATGTTATGATAAGAAATTAGCTCTATCTGAACTGATGTCATTGACCATCGGTATGCACTTATTGTGCGTCGCTTTGGATAAAAGCATCTGCCAAATGAATGTAATGTAAATAAAGTTTATTATTATTATTATTATTATTATTTTATGCAAACTTATGCACTTTTTGCCTTGTAAGTCGCTCTGTATAAGCGCATCTGCCAAATGAATAAATGTCTGTATTGATACACTTCTGTAATGTGATGGACCCTTTCTAGATTAAATAAACTAAATGTCCTGCTAATAAAAGCTTGAAGACACTGAAGTTCAATACGTCTCTGAGTGAATTAATACAAAATTTATTTGACAGTGCATTGTGTACACCATATATTGATGTATTGTAAATTATCTCTTCTCTTTCAAAACCTGATGGCCAATATACAGCATATAGTAATAATAATGTTTATCATTTTAGTCATATAAAAGTTAGAAATTGTATATACCACAACATCTGATATTGATTACAATGAAAACACCAATTTAAAATGGGTAGAAAATTATTTTTATATAATTACCAATAAAATCTCAGATCATAGGATAGACTACATTAACAATTTTCTTTTTTAAATATATATTTTTTTTACATACAGCTGACACCCTTGTCATTTTTATGTATTTAAAGGGAATGCTTTCATTCCTACAAAGCTTTCACACTAGGCTACTGCATGCTGTTCACTACTGTCTGCTTATTAATTATCAACCTGCTGGATTTGGAAAGCTACTTTGGAAAGTAGCTAAGATAATTATCTAAGTATTAAAAGTTGGGTTCATGTGAGTAGCGTGGTCCCATTCGCAATAAACGGAGGGCATCTTCGTGTGTTTACGGTTGTATCAAACTACATTTCGGCGCCATTTTATTGCTTTGCGCTAAGGAAAGTATTACTGGGAATTGTAGTTTTTTTTTTACAAATATATTCCCTCTATACGTAATTATCTAGGAATTGCTATTGTATTATCTACCTAGCAAGCCAGTTATGCTAGCTACGTTCAACCAGATCTAGGTACCTAGCTAGCTACGCCTGTTTTAGCTGCTGGTAGACAGGATATACATTTTCATTATTAATAGCTTAATATTAATATTAATAGTCAAAGGTAGATGGCAGTCCTATATTGTCTTTTTTACTGAAATGTTCTTATGACTGATGTTTTCTGACTCGGCTTGATCCTAAGAATCACCTCGGAAAGTGTTGTACATTAATTCTGAAATTTAAGTGGCGCCCCCTGTTGAAAGCATATACTGCACTTTTTTTTTGTAGCTAGAGATCTGGTTCTGATATTATTTGTAGTTTGTCTAGAGGTGGTCTAGATTCCGACATTTCAGCATGATACATCATTCGGTGTACAAATGGCGAGTGCCCAAAATGTTCAAAAATCACATTTTCAAGGGGGCGCTACAGAGTCTGTGTTCATGCTAGGGGTCTAATTTTTGGTGTACATGCTAGAGGCCCTGATGAGACTCAGTTAGCAAAATGTCATGCTTCTACGATTTTGGGAAGCTGAGTGCAGTGTTCAGCAGTAACCCAAAATGACCTATGAACATTCTAACAGCCTTCATAGATCTATTTTTCATCATTAGTCAAATTAATTAGGACAAGTTTAATTTATGCTTACATGTAAATATATATGTCACAGGGGGTGCTGAGTTGTCCTTGTATACTAAATTTGGGATCCTTGGCTGCCTTTGTGCTTCAGGTAGGAGGAGTCAAAGTTTTAAAAAAATTGAGATTTGTAGGTGGTGCTATAGAGCGTCTATGTGTGCTAGGGGTCTGTTCTTTTGCTTATGCAATGTAGGCCATGGATATATTAATAGTTCCGAATTTCAAGCCTCTAGATTTTAAGGAACCCATAACCCTAATCCTACTGTTGTGACCTTTGACCCTTCCATAGCTCTTGTATTTAATTTCATAGTTTACAATTTGGGTATATTTATATTCTAATTAATCCATGTCAGGGTGGTCAACATGCCAGAAAATTGCAGTATCTAGCGTAGCTAGCATAACTGGCTTGCTAGCTAGATAATACATTAGCAATTCCTAGATAATTACGTATATAGGGAATACATTTGCACAGAAAACTACAATTCCCAGCAAGACTTTCCTTAGCGCGAAGCAATAAAATGGCGCCGAAATGTAGTTCCGCTTGATACAACACACACGAAGATGCCCTCCGTTTATTGTGAATGGGATCACGCTACTCACATGAACCCAACTTTTAATACTTAGATAATTATCTTAGCTACTTCTAGACATTTATAATGCTTTCCAAATCCAGCAGGTTGATAATTAATAAGCAGACAGTAGTGAACAGCATGTAGTAGCCGAGTGTGAAAGCTTTGTAGTAATGAAAGCATTCCCTTTAAATACATAATAATGACAAGGGTGTCAGCTGTATGTAAAAAATATATATATTTAAAAAAAAAATGTTTTTAATGTAGTCTATCCCATGACCTGGGATTTTATAATTTCGTAATTATATAAAAATAATTTTCCACCCATTTTAAATTGGTGTTTTCATTGTAATCAATATCAGATGTTGTGGTATATACAATTTCAAACCTTTATATGACTAAAATGATAAACATTATTACTATATGCCGTATATTGGCAATCAGGTTTTGAAAGAGAAGAGATAATTTACAATACATCAATATATGGTGTACACAATGCACTGTCAAATAAATTTTGTATTAATTCACTCAGAGACGTATTGAACTTCAGCGTCTTCAAGCTTTTATTAGCTGGACATTTAGCTTATTTAATCTAGAAAGGGTCCATCACATTACAGAAGTGTATCAATACAGACATTTATTCATTTGGCAGATGCGCTTATACAGAGCGACTCACAAGGCAAAAAGTGCATAAGTTTGCATAAAATAATAATAATAATAATAATAATAATAATAATAATAATAATAAACTTTATTTACATTACATTCATTTGGCAGATGCTTTTATCCAAAGCGACGCACAATAAGTGCATACCGATGGTCAATGACATCAGTTCAGATAGAGCTAATTTCTTATCATAACATAGCAGCTATCCATAGTCATGAACATTGAGTATAGTACACAGTAAGCTATGGCTAAGATAACAAGACATTATAAACTATAAAATCAACAAAGAATTAAGGAACAGGAAACAAGCGAAAAACAGTCAAGGTGAGTTTCTGAAGAGGTGTGCAGGCAGTGTTTGATCAAAACGTAGAGGAGTGAAGAGTTTGTTCCACCACTGGGGAGCTAGGGTGGAGAAGCTCCGCAGTCCGAACGAGCAGAGCGAAGTGGTCGAGCTGGAGTTTAGTGTTGTATTATGTCTTGCAGGTAGGAAGGGCTTGTCCTTTTGGCTGCAGCGTAGGCCAGGGTCAGAACTTTGAACCTGATCCTGGCGGCAACCGGCAGCCAGTAGACTGACCTCAGCAGGGGGGTGATGTGTGAAAACTTTGGGGGGAGTAATCCAGGCGTGAGATAACCATGGTCTGGACGAGAAGCTGGGTCGAGTAGGTGGTCAGGTATGGTCGAATCCTCCTGATGTTGTACAGGAGGAACCTGCAGGACCGTGCTGTTGCCCTGATGTGCTCCATGAAGGCCAGCTGGTCATCCAGGACCATCCCCAGGTTCCTTGCAGAGCGGGAGGCAGCCACCATAGTACCGTCGACGGTGATGGAGAGGGCTTGCAGTGGGGAGGTCCTGTGAGGTATGAAGCGCAGTTCCGTATTGTGAAGGTTGAGCTTCAGGTGATGAGTAGCCATCCACATAGAAATGTCAGCCAGGCAGGCTGATATCCTCTCCTTGACCTGTTAGGTAGAGGGGGGAATGAGAAATACTGCTATATAAGAGAAATGTCCAATAAAAAAACAATGGTATACTGAAAAAAAAAACAGTACAAGTCTAAATAATACATTAACTAAAATGTCAGTAACATGGCAAGTGTTGATGTATAAATCACTGTTAACATGCCCCTAAAATGCTATTACAAAAAGCAAGACTTGCATGCTAACAATTAATTCAGGAAGCAAAGATGCAATCTAAACAGGCGAGTCTTGAGTCTATGCCAGAAGATGGTCAGAAGGGCAGAAGGGCCAAGACCAGGGGCCTCATTTATAAAAAGTACTTTTGATCAAATTTGATCTTACGTGTGGCGTACGTAAAAAAATCACGACAAAGTAGTGATTTATAAAATTTCAACGTGACTCCATTTGACCGTGGAAATGGTCGTAGCTCCACGTCAGGTCTTCACTTGACATACGCACATTACCTGCTGGTTATGCCGAAGTATTGTAGGCTTGAGAGCCGTGCATGAACGTTTATTTGGCATGGAAAATTATCATTGTGGTTATCAGCCTACAAAATTTGTTTAATTCTAAATTGAAAAGGAAACTGATAGTCTAATTACTGAATTTTAAGTCTTCCTTACATTATATACCATTATTATTGCATTGCTTCTCAAGCTTCTGGATTTGAGAATATTTTTCATGTTCATTTTAGTCTTTTGTTTTATTTATCCATTGTTTTTATATATTTTACTTTAACTGTGTAATAGGATTTTGCTGTAAAAAAAGCTTTAAATAAAATTGCATTATTATTATTATTATTATTATTATAAATAAATAACAACAGTGCGTATTTTGTACATTCTATATCTGCTGTGTACCATGCTTGAGAGATTGTGTTGGCTTAAACTACCAACAACAACAAAAAGTCTGCCAGTCTGCAAATATCAGGATTCCTAAATGCTTACGAAGGTAATCCCATATGCAAAAGGTCTGTAAAAATCATATATGATCATACTTGCAAAGTTTTTATAAAAAGGAAATGTTGATTAGTAGCCTATTATATTATATATTTCTATACAATTCTTATACAATGTTTTTTTTATAAGGAGTACCATGTATTAGGGAACTATTTAATTTTTAGCAAGAAATGTATATGCTAGCTCTCTACTACATATTTATTTTATTTAAGTTTTGTATATGGCATATGTGATTTTTAAAAGATTTTTATAGACCTTTTGCATATGGGATTTGCATATAGCATTTAGGAATCCTGTTATTTGCAGACTGGCAGACTTTTTGTTTTTGTTGGTTTTATGAATGAAAGTTCAACCATCGAGATAAAAAAAAAACTGGAGGCAGCTTCCGCTTACCAGTTCCATGGATTCCCATGGGAGCTGCTCATTCAACCCGTCACGTCTCTGCAGTCTATGGGCAATGCACACAGACAGCGCACAGAATCATGGGAATCGCAGTTCATTACAGAAGTTAACGGGGAGACGCGGTTGTTTCCATTACAGATATGCTCGGTTTTCTCATGTTATACGTCTCAAAAGAACCGAAAACGACACGCTCTGATGCCTAGTTCACAAGCTAAATCCATTAATAATCATATTGCAGCCTATGCAGTATGTACTGATCTGAACAGACCTAGCTAACTTCAGCTAGTTTAATACAAGCAATAGCCTACAAGACTAGCCTATAAATTGCAACCCACACAGATAAAGCAGAGACGAAGAAGCTCGAGAATTATACATCATATTGCATTAAAATGCAATTACAAAATAAGAAAGGTATTCTATGAATGTACTATAACTATAAGTATAAACTATAAGTACAATACCGGCAGCTTACCCATTCGCTTTATTTGACCGTGAAATAAAAATGGTGGATCTCCGTTTTGTCTCGTAATTCATCGGAGAAAATCGTAAAGTCACGTGGTGTGCAATCGCTAATTCGTAAAATAAGTACGAATTTTCGGGACTGGAATTTCGTAGAATAGATACGAATGGGCTGTGAGACCAGGTTGAAAAAAACAGGTACCTACATTCAACTTTCTGATTTTTTACCTGATGAGCGACAAGAGCTATGGAGGAAAAAACTCCTCTTTGTGATTCCTCAATATGCTGCCTATCTCTGCTAAAAACATGTCAATATATCAAACCACTGAAATTCTACAGAGTTTTTTCAGGTGAACCATTTCGGTTACCAAAGTTGGCACAAATTGTGCAAAATGGCAAGGTTCCAGAAAAGTCTCAATATGATTTTTTAAAAAAGTTTTACAATAAAATTTTATAATTTGTCAATATTGGCAATAAAAGTACATTTTTAGATGTGTTTTTGGTGTGTTTCATATTACACAACTAACTAGCCTACCCGTGGTCCCCAAAAAGCTCTCCAAACCCATGTAGCAGCATAGTGAATCTTGTATTCCACCAGAGCCCCATTAGCCAGAAATGAGTCCAGGTATATGCAAACGGGATATAAAATCAAATGTCCATCAGTTTCCTCGATAAAATAAACTCCTGCATAACAATCAACAACAACAAACTCATCCTCATGTTATCATGTTATCTCTCCCTCATGTTACGTCATGCATAAATTGCTCGTTTGTTTACCTGCACAGCCTGCTGTACTGCATACAGAACAATTTACTCATGTGAAACGAAATTCGGAACAGCTCATCTCAGACACAAATAGATAGCTAGCTGTTATGTGTAATTTTGCTGGCTAGCTTGCCATTGTTACAATATAGTAAGGTTAGCTATATTCATTTAATTCAGAGGGATTCGTTTTATACATAACAGTGAATTCGCACTGGTATACCGGAAAAATAATCTGTTACCTTATATCAGTCTGCACTGCACTGAGACCGCAAAACCATATTTCTGCTGCATGGAGAAACTCCTGAATAACCTAGACATAAGTAACCAAAAACTGTATGAAAAAGACTGTAAAGTAAAAAGATAAACAGCGCAGTTACCTTATGAATTGTGCTTTGCTAAACGGAATGTAGCGAGCTACGCTACAAGGTAAAAACACTGCGCCATCTTGGTTCGATAATTACGCGTGGTTGCTACTTCCTTATACGCAGGGCTGTATTTCCTTGATTTACGACGGCATTGTGTTGAATGAGGGCTTGTTTGAAAGATAAGAGTCTTGGCTATTGGCTGGAATATTTGACAGACAGTTTTAAAACCCAATGGAAAGCAAATAATACTCGGAGTGGAGGCGGGTCAAAGACAGTTTTTCCCACTTCAGATAGGCCTATTGTGCTATCAGTCAAAAAAATACACCCAATTGACGACGGTTTTGCATAAATCTCTGCAATCAGGTTCAAAACCACTCTGGCTAACATATACTAAGCCAGGGATTGGTACTCCAGAAACTGGCTGAGTTTCACAACGCCAAAGTGAACACAGCCGAACGAGTCGTAATCAAGTGCAAAAAAGCACAAGTCGGTTTAAAATTGGAAAAAAATCATGTACAGCCTTATGAAAGTTTTAAAGTATTTTTTCTTGAAGCCTAAAGGTATAATGATTTTTCAAACCAAAGTTTTGTGAAATACAATTAAGCAGAACAGTTTACCAGCACATTGTTTATGGTGTGACATCAAGCTGCAATACATGTTTGAGAATTAGGTCAGAGTTTCCAACGTTATTTATGAAGTTTTATCTCGACGTTTTGGGCTTAAAAACCACTTTCCCAGAAGGAATGGATATATCTTAAGGATATTTAATCAAAATATTGAGGTGAGCAGTTTATTATATATTATTAAATTAATGAAATGTATAATTTAATAATTTCCGTAACGCCCGCGTTACCGCTAGGGGGCGTTTGGCAGCAAGAGGTTAAGTACTTTTACTTAACAGTTCACTTATTAGACTGTTGTTATTTTCACATTAACATATTTTTATTGCAAAGGCAAAAGAGGTTTCCAATATTAACTGTTCAATGTTTCACTTGTATTTCACTTGTACTACATCACACCCTCCCCAAACCGGATGCTCGCTCTTGTCTGGTTTGGGGAGGGTGTTACGCTCTGCTCTTGCGGTCATGACTGACTGACTGTGGAAACCGAACCTCAACGTACCCTTGCCTTGGCCAACATTTCTTTATTCATTCATTTCTTCACTTCAGCTCTGTTCACTTTATCCTTTTCACACATAACACAGTCACCATAAAATTAACTACTAGGAAAATTAAGAATTTACGATAATAGCCTACATTAAGAATTGCTGATAGTCTCCTTTAAGCTGCAATCCTTTAAGAGATCTGATTTATAAACCGCCAATTCCCCAAACATATCAGATTCATGGTTAGGCACAAAAAAAACAAAAACAATAGCCTCCGAATGTGGCTCTAGTCTACGCTACTCTGCAGATAATGTAGCTTACTGCAAACCCTTTTAATAATAATAATAATAGAAGAAGAAGAATCTCTGGTATGTACTTTCTTAGTAGTATCTATTGTTTTCTTTCTGGCTAAGATTCCTGGGAAATATGTGTTGTCCAATTAAGCTTGTTAGCCACCGTTACTGTTGCCAGAGAAACGTCAGTCTGCTTCTAGTCAGGAAGCAGATACAAGCTAGGCTACTACAAAGCGAATCAACATGCGTTATATGCACTACAGAAAACGAAACTAAACCTAGCTGTCCGGTACCAAAACATTTCCCGCAGGTAACGTTCTACACTACCAGAAAATAAACTGCGATCTGCTGTGCTTATGAACTCACTAGCTCGCTCGCTAGCTCGTAGCCCACACATGTAAGGTTGGAGTTACGCATCTGGCAATCCAGTGTTGAATAGCCTAACGTTAAATGTATTTAATTTTCTATAGAATACTAATAGCCCTATTTTAAAACTGTATTTCCATATTTTACTGATGGAAATTATTTAGGCTGTACTAGCTATTTAGGCTGTATGTCTTTCAGCTAGAATGTGTTTGCGTCTAGCCCATTCTGCATGCATGTCTCCACATAGACTTGGTTCATTAACTTACATGCTTCTTCATGATCCATAGCTCAGGTGGTGCGGTTCATTGTATTTCATTACACATTAAATACTGCTCATCTACAAACTCTTTTAATGTAATTATGTGCTGTCTGTAATAGGATAACTGTTCTCATTCTTGTCAATAGAGGGCGTTATGGTTACGCGAATGTCTACGCGAAATCCCGCAGGGATCTGTACTGGGTCCTCTGCTGTTCTCCATTTACACTAAATCTCTTGGTTTGGTTATTAATTCACATGGCTTCTCTTACCATAGTTATGCTGATGACACTCAACTCTTCCTCTCTTTCCCTCCCTCTACCCCACAGGTAAAGGAAAGAATATCTGCTTGCCTGGCTGACATCTCTGAGTGGATGTCTAGCCATCACCTGAAGCTCAACCTCGACAAGACTGAGCTGCTCTTCATGCCATACAAGACCTCCCCGCTCCTAGACCTGTCCATCACCGTCGACGGAACCATGGTCACCGCATCCCGCTCTGCAAGGAACCTGGGGGTGGTCTTGGACGACCAGCTGGACTTCAAAGAACACATCAGGGCAACGGCACGGTCCTGCAGGTTCCTCCTGTACAACATCAGGAGGATTCGGCCGTACCTGACCACCTACTCCGCCCAGCTTCTTGTCCAGACCATGGTCACCTCACGTCTGGACTACTGCAACGCCCTTCTCGCAAGCCTACCAGCCTGCGCCATTCTGCCCCTACAACTGGTCCAGAACGCGGCTGCTCGGCTTGTGTTCAACCTCCCGAAGTTCTCGCACGTCACCCCCCTGCTGAGGTCACTCCACTGGCTGCCGGTCATGGCCAGGATCAAGTTCAAAGTTCTGACCCTGGCCTACACTGCAGCCAAAAGGTCAGGCCCCTCCTACCTCCAGGACTTAATCCAGCACTACGCTCCTGCTCGACCACTTCGCTCTGCTGCTGCAGGGCGACTTGCACTTCCCCCCCTCCGTGTTAACGGCTCCCACTCGTCCCGACTGCGGAGCTTTTCCATGCTAGCTCCCCAGTGGTGGAACGAACTCCCCACTCTGCTGCGCTCAGCTGAAACACTGTCTGTTTTTCGTCATGGTCTGAAAACGCACTTTTTCAGACTCCACCTAAAATACCTATATAGGGCCATTCTATAGTACTCGCTTCCTGTTTTGCTTGTTTTCTATTTAACTTGTGTTTTTGGTTATTTTTAATTCAGAATGTATAGCTGACTGTGTGTACTACTCATGTTCATTACTAGGGATAGCTCCTATGCTGTGAGAAAGTTGTGCTTTGTCGGATTTGCTTTGTAGTCGCGTCAATGACCTTCAATATGCACTTATTGTACGTCGCTTTGGATAAAAGCGTCTGCCAAATTATTGCAATGTAATGTAATAAAACCAAACTGTGACTTAATGTTTATAAAGATATTTTGCTAACGTATTACTCTAGATCAGGAAGGTCTCCTGTATGCTATTGATAGACTAGCGTATCTTACGTTACTGTTACAAGTCCACAGTGTGGATTCATTGCGAGTTCACAAGCATTCACAGAATCCGTGATATAGGCTAAATATTCATTTTAATTAAGTTACCACAGTGCGATTGTCGCGAATATGTAGGCTACCTAATATGCAAATCCACTTTTGATGTTGTTTTCTCTCCACCTATCAACAGCCGACAGCTGGTTCTAGTTAGCAAGCTAACATGTAGGCTACAGTAAGCTGAAAGTTTAATGAATGAAACGGATATTTCTCTCGACTCCACCAGGCAGTCTGTCATTAATTTTCTCGTATGGAGGGCGAAAGCGAGTGGCTGGCTAGCTATGCTCATTGTAGCTTGCTCTGCTGCAAGTGCAAATGTTACGCCAAATCTCAGTGCTAAGCAAAAGCTAACGTTAATGCCAGTGGGCTCAGTCGGCAACACTGCGATTACACAAATGAAACAAGCACACCCACACACACCCTCGCAAATTACAATCTGTAATATGTTTAACCATTATGAATTTGGCATCGCATTTCACATAATAACCATTTCACCTTTCATTTCACATAGCGCAAAAACAAAATGAGAGGGCAGGCTGAGCTAGCTAGGAGCAATACAGGGGCTGAAACCATTGAGGTGAGGGGGGGGGGGGTTCCAAGTTCATATAGTAAAATAAATAAACTAACAAAAAAAAGTACAATATGAAATCACAACAGGCAGAAAGATTTGTTATTGTGGAAATAGTTTCCATTCAAATGTATAATGGAATGGTTTCATGTTTTTATAAAACTGTCTTTTCATTCTGAGTAGATTATATAATGTACCTCAGATTGTTTTCAGTTCTTATCAAAAATAATTGTTCAGTGTACCCAAAAATAATTGTTCAGTGTTTAGGGGGTGGGGGGTTAGATAAATAAGTATAAAGTCCAGAATATAGTTCTTATAAAAGGTTTTGAAAAGAAAAAAAGGCAGGGGAAGGGGGTGAATACTCAAATTGCAATAGCAATTAATTTTATACTAGAAAATGACATTCCCTATATGTAACACCACTTCCGGACGAAGCCACACCCACTTCCGGTTCCATATACAGATAATGTTGATGGTCCAACAGATACAGATAGTGGCATCGCTGCACAGCCCTAATACCTGGCAGTCCAACATACCTGGTGAATCTATTTTAAGTTAAAAGTTCCATGAAGAGCTGTCTGAAAAAGTCATACTGCATTCATTGACTCTTATGACAGGTCCACAAGTAGCTATGGCCAGAGTTTCTCATTATGATCGATTCATAACACCGTTACGACAGTTTTATCTATAGTTGAAGTAAAGTATTCATTGTTTCATTTGTCATAACAGTGTCATCTCACTACTACAGGAGCATTAGAAGCTATCTCAGAATTTAAATTGTTATGACACTCACCTGACGGTCCAGAATAGTTTAGATTTTGTGACGTCTTGGTAAACTGGCTGCAGTAGTACTCATTTAACCCAAAGTTCTAATATCACGCATACTGTGACGGAGTTACACATCTGTCACTTAACTGTTACAGCAATGCGAACGTTTTAAAATTATATAGTGACTGAAATAACAGAAGCATACATGCATTTCCGTCTGTAACTTTTATTTTAAAATGCAAATGTACAAGCTAACGTTACTTGCGTGTTGTCCATCTGACGAACTGCAATGTTGCTGAAAAACAAAACTGACATCAGCGTCTACAACGCTATTAGACTGGCTAGCTTATTGTGCATGCAACACAGTCAGGGTAAAATCTTATTCGTGTAAGATATGTAGTTCCAGTTGTTAATTTTAGATATCTTTATTGACTAACTTCAGAAAGCAGTACTTACGTTGGGTTGACTTCCGCATGAGTGATGGCATTATCACACAGTGGAAAATGATAATGTGCATTTTTGTAGTTTTTAGTTCCGAGCAGAAATAAAGGGCCAGTCCATGTTCCGGGTGATTTCATAAGGATATTAAAATATTATGAAGGTATTTCAAAGGCAGAAAATTTTAATATGTTGAAATAAGTCGATATACTAAATCTATTAATTATTGGATAGGTGTTGCTTGTGTTGTTTGGTACTTGTTAACATTATCAATTATTCTTGCAAGGTTCTGTAAATGGTAGGATCCTACAAAGTCAAGAAACCACCATAATCTTTTTGGTTGCTGTTATTTTTAAAATGGTAAAAACATATGTGTACAAATACTCAAAAATATACTTCTGCTCAGTAAAGTTAACTGTTAACTGCATCATAAGCAGTCATAATACTTTAAGTTTTTGACAACATGCATAAAACAGCAAGTGTTAGGCAGTTGTAATACGTTGTTATGACTGCTGTTATGTCAACTGTTATGTTGACCTTATGACAGATGTCCAAGACATCTTATGCCAAAATGGCCCTGTCATGAGAGCTGTAATAATGCTTTGGCCTTAACTAGAATGAGTAAATCAGGTGAATGACAAAGACTGCCATGTCAATGTGTCATAACCTATTATGTTGCCCCTGTCATGACAATTGTTATAACAGTTGGGCCTCAATTAGCAGTTAGCTAAATATGGCAAGCAGCATAAGCTGTCATGTCACCATGTGTTATACATGTTGACAGTGCCACTAATTCCCTGTCATGACAGCTGTTATAACTTAACTTTAACTTTAGCTTCAGCAAGCACAGGTAGATCAATTTTGGCAAGTGACATAAGCCATCATGTCAACATGTGACATAACAGCTGTCATAACGTTTACCGATAAAAGTGATGACAGTGTTAGGTAATTTGACATAAACTGACATCAGCTGTTACGTCATGTTATGACAGCTACAATGTCACGTGTATGACAGTGTTATGTCGCAGGGTTCAAGTAAAGTGTTACCGAACTAGTGCTGACGAAATAGTGCAGTGGTTATTGGGGGTATGTGGGCGAGACTGGTTATTACGAAATACATGTAATATATGAAATATAATCTTCCTCGTCTGCGAGGCTACTCCCCTATATGCCATACGTAGTATTGAAAATTAGGATTACTTTGTGACCGACTGGTTGAGACCTTTGAATATTTGGCCTTCTTGGCCTTCTTCTTCTTCTTCTTCTTCTTCTTCTTCTTCTTCTTCTTCTTCTTCTTGTCCCTTCTTGTCCCAGAAGACGAAGTGGAGGATGATATGCATGTTGATGAGGAAGAGTCCTCAATCTCTTCCACATCTGGGATGATTCTGCAGATTCTGAAAAAAATATATATATCAACCTATATCTTGCATCCAAACAGGAAAAGTTTTTTTTATTCCATTAGTTTACACCAGTGCTGTTATTTTAGAATATAAACTCCTCAAAAAAAGTTTGGAAACGTTATTTCGGTCGATTATTCCTCCCCTTTAATAATACCAATTGGTATTGTATTTTATATCGTTGGAAAGCCTGATTAGTCACCTTTACAACGAGGTACAAATTGTAAGGATCATGCATTCGTGGAATGAGCAACACAGCTAACCGTGTGGGTAGCGGCCCAAAAAAATGTGCCAAAATCCCCTGCAATATTCTTCTGTTGGTATTCACTCTCGTTTTGAGCTTCAAGTGCTGGCAGGTGTATGCCAGTCACAGGTGTGTGACTGGCACCTGATTGGCACCTAATTGACAGCACTTGTGTGCATGGGTCCTGCAACTTTGTTGAGTTTGTGTGTGCTCCAAGTATAAACATGCCACGTTTGTCCCTTCAGGATAAGGCCCGTGCAATAGGGCAAGTGGAAGCTGGTGTTCCGGTACGCAGAGTGGCAGCATTATTTGGTGTCAGCCCTGGTACCATTTCCAAACTTAGGACCAAGTTCCGTGAGACTGGTGAAGTCAAAGACAGACCACGAAGTGGCCGTCCCAGGAAGACAACACCCCAAGAAGACCGATTCCTCACCCTTGCTTCACTGAGGAACCGTAGGCTTTCTTCCAGAGATTTACAGGCAAGATTTGCACAACGGTACCACAGACAGATCTCTGATCAGACGGTGAGGAACAGACTGCACATGGCTGGTCTTCATGCTTATAAGGCTGTCAGGAAGCCTGCAATGACTGCCCTTCACCGTCAGGCCCGTTTTCGCTGGTGTCGACAGCACCGACAGTGGAACCTAAGAATGTGGGGCAACGTCATGTTCAGTGATGAATCAAGGTTCTGTCTGCGGAAGCTGGATGGCAGGATCAAAGTATGGAGACGGCGTGGAGAACGCTATGCAGATTGCTGCACAGATCGTGTGACATCTTTCAATGGGGGCAGTGTCATGGTGTGGGGCGGTATCTCTATCACAGGCAAAACAGAACTTGTCATCATTGAAGGCAATCTCAATGCAGTGAGATATCGGAATGAGATTCTGGAGCCAGTGGCGATCCCATATCTCCAGAATCTGGGACCTAACTCCATCCTCCAGGATGACAATGCTCATCCCCACAGAGCCAGGATCATCACAGAGTACCTCCAGAATTTGGGAGTGGAGAGGATGGAATGGCCTGCTGTGAATCCAGACCTCAACCCAATTGAACACCTGTGGGATCAGCTTGGGCGTGCTGTACGTGCCAGAGTGACCAACGCAACCATGTTGGCTGACTTGCGGCAAATCCTGGTTGAGGAATGGGATGCCATCCCACAGCAGTGTGTGACCAGGCTGGTGACCAGCATGAGGAGGAGGTGCCAAGCTGTTGTGACTGCGTATGGATCTTCCACACGCTACTGAGGTCCCTGACAGTGTAAAATGAATAAAGTGTAAAAATGGCCAATATGTGTTGTTTTTTCTTTATTACTGTGGGAGAGTGCAATCATCCAATCCACCAAGCAACTCAAAACGAGAGTGAATACCAACAGAAGAATATTGCAGGGGATTTTGGCACATTTTTTTGGGCCGCTACCCTCACGGTTAGCTGTGTTGCTCATTCCACGAATGCATGATCCTTACAAGTTGTACCTCGTTGTAAACGTGACTAATCAGGCTTTCCAGCGATATAAAATACAATACCAATTGGTATTATTAAAGGGGAGGAATAATCGACCGAAATAACGTTTCCGAACTTTTTTTGAGGAGTTTATGTGATTTTATTTAGTTACAACACCTGGAACGATTGAGCAAAAGCTACCAGAATCCATCTCAGCTTATTATGACTTTTAAAAAAATGCCTGATTACTTATGAATTTTGTTTTCTTATACAATGAAGCATTGTCAAACATCAATTCCATGAGGCTGATCTCACAACAGACAATTCATGCACAATGAATTTTGGTGAGCACAATTCAAGCTTCATCTGAAGTTGATATTACCTGCATTCTAATATTGATTAAAAACATAAATTGCGTTCTTTTGCCTTAAAGATGACACCGTCACACTAAGACTGTCTGGTTGGGAACCATAGGTTTACACATTTTTCCTTGTTTTATATTGTCATACTTACAGATACTACACTGTGGAATATGACCAACACTTTTTTACTGGTAGCTTATGCTAAACATAACAGCGGTCATACAGATGACATAACAGCTGATGTCAGTTCATGTCAGATGTCATAATAGTGTCGTCACTTATCAGTAAATGATGACAATAACAGCTGCCATAACATTTACCGATAAAAGTGACAGTATTATGTCCTGACATTAACTGACAGCAGCTGTTATGTTATGTGTATGACAGTGTTATGTGGCACGGTTCACGTAGTGTTACCCAGTGAGATACTACAAGGCATATTGTAAGATGCTGAAATAAGCTGACTGCAAATTTATAACACTGTATAAAGCCTTCTGTCCCCGGACTCCCCTATACTTACTTTGTCGACCAAGTTGCTCTTGAAGGAATTTCTTATCCTCTTGTAGGGCCTTATTGGAAGCTTCCAAACAGCTGTTCATTTTTCTCTTAACTTGAAGCTGTGTTTTTTAAGCTTTTCAATTTCAAGCACAGCAGTGGGGCCTAGATCTAATAGAATAGATTGAAGATAATTGTATAGATTGATATAATTTTGCATAATCAATACCTAAAACATTATCAAAAAAATAAAGAGTACATTTTGGAATTAAAGTTAATGAAAATTTGATTCCATAAAATAATAAACAGCTTCCAGTTTAAGGCCAAACTCCACCTACTATTCTTATCAGGGCTGCCAACTAAACTTGTTTCTTGTTGAATCATTTGTTTTTTATCCCCCTCAGGTTCTGTATCCCCTAGTGGCAATGTTGAAGAATGACATTCATTTGCGACTTGAATTTGAAGGCACTCACCACTAGGGAATGTAGAAATCAAGTGGAACTGTCACAACTCACACAGGATTTAACAACGCAAATCAATTGGCTCAAAAAAAGATTTTCCTTGATTATTAAGTACCGTCAATCCTGCAAAAACAATATATTGGGGTATCTACATGAAGCAGAGTTGCAGTCTTTGTGTCATGGTTTTTGACGATTTCTTCCCTTACGGTCGTTCCCCTCAGTAGCCATGTGAGGGCTCCGCCCCATCTTAATCGCGGCGCTTCTCTCAGCATCCACACCTGTGCATGGTTACCTCTGAGCTACTTAAGCTCCCGTTTCCTTCGTTCGGGGTTTCTGTATTATTTCGCACTGTTTTGCACTATTTTGTACTGTTCGGGTACTCAGTGTTTGTTGGGTGTGTGTGTTTTTTGTACCATTTGTGCTACTCGCCTATTCTTACGCCTTTCTTTACTGAGGCAGGGCGTTTATTTTTTCTGGCTCTTTCTTTAGTTACTTAGCTCGTAGAAGTATAGAACAGCAGTTCTTTGTTCTATTCGCCTTTAGTTTGGTTTTTTTCTTACTGAGAAACCTGGCGTTCGTGCTTCTACTCATTCGCGTGTGACAGTGAGCCGGTTAGTAGCTTCAGTACATTAGTTCCCTATTTTGTCTCTCCTTCTCGTGGACTACGTTTCCCTCTTATTGAGAGTCCGTTTATTCGTTTTTTTTCATGTGTTGCGTGTTGCACTGGTGTCGGTTGAGGTAAGGACTCGGAGACTGCTTTATTTCCGCCTTGTAGCGAGCAGTTCTCACTCCGTTTAGAGCAAGGGAGTTATTTTTGTGTATTGTCTCCTCCCTTTTACCCGCTCTAATTTCTGTCCCTTTGTTATTTTACCGCCTAGGCATTCGTTCTCGCACACTTTCTTTTCCTTCCCTTAATTACGGGGTTTCCCCGTCTCAGTGGCTTTTCGGAGCTTAAAGAATCCCCTTGCTGCATTTGGTCCCTCGAACCTCACACGCCGCGCCCCTTTACACTTTGGGGATCACCTTGTTCTCTGGTTTTGCATATATTTTGCCATTTTTATTTCATAATAAAACAATTCTTGGTCAATGGTGATTTATTGACATCATCCAAAGAGCCAGCCATATTATGAACATTATGTTATGCTCTCACTCCCGTCCTTTTGTGTCCCGTGTTTTACCTGTTTCCTCTCGTATCATGTTGTTTGTTTCCCTCGTGCTGCAGGTTGGGCGTGGTTTTCCCTTTCGTGTCACTCTGTTCCACTACTCTTTATCCACCTATCCCTTTCCTTCTCTCTGCATGCATTCTGCACACTCTCTGCTCCGTTAATCACTCACGCATACATTCGCACACGGCACTTAATTGATACTTGTTAACTGTTGTATTTAGTCACCCAGTGTTCTTTGTCCTGTGCCAGTTCGTTAAGTCTCTTTGTAGTAAAACCCTGGTCTTGTCTTGTGGATACTTTGTATCTAGTCCTGTCTTGCCTGCTGAAAAGCTTTCGTTCTGAATCAGTGTTACTCGCTATTTTCCAGCTTTAATTAGCTCTCGCCAGGAACGGCGTTAACACGCTGTTCATTCTGTCCTGCCTCGCTTGTACTAACTTTGTCTGCTCCAAGTCTACCAGCCTGCAGCTGTGTGTGCATCCAGCCTGTGCTCCAGTTCTGCCCATCTACAGCTGTGTACGCATCCTGCCTGTGCTGCGGTTCTGCCAACCTGCTGCTGTGTGTGCATCCAGCCAGTGCTCCAGCTCTGCTAACCTGCAGCTGTTCGTGCCCACTCCACTCTGCCTGGTCTCCTGCTCCGCGCTCCTCCTCTGCTCAACCAGCCCGGATTCCTGCCATTATCCAGTCCCTGGCCTCACCCGCTCCTGCTAATCCCCTGCTAATCCATACCTGGTTTCTGTCTTGTCTGTTTCTCTCCCTATGCTTCAGGAGGAATTCTTGTCGAAGCAATAAATTATTGGAATTCCTTGTGTGTTGAGTCGTGCATTTGGGTCCAGTTCATACTCGGAACCGTAACACATTAGACATGCCATGAGTAACAATCAGGTTTAAACCTGAAAACCTGAACCTGATTGGAGGATTTTTATACAAACTTACCGAACTCGCTTTACAGGTGATGTACACTCAGGGATATCCTCCGCTTGTCATGGTTTTTGAGCCTGCTAATAATTTTCTGGCAGTTTTTGCGACTCCTGACATCTAGAGGACACTCTTGTCTTTTTTTCTTTCCTTGGTTTTCTTCCAGTTCTAGTTAGAGGCTGTAACCCTAGTTACTTTTTTATTTTCCTCCTTGTATTGTAGCTGCTTTATGGTATATTGAGCTGGAGGTTTTCGTTTATATAGTTGTCCAATTTATACTTGTGTTCTCAAGTTCTTCTCACCCTCTTTTCTGGGTAGTTTTCAGTTGGCTTATACGCTGGGTGTTATCTCCCATAGGAGTACTTTGCTTTTTCTGTTTGGGTTTCCTGTTTTTCCTTCCGAAATTATTAGTGGTTACTCCACCTGTGTGGGTAGCTTTTAGATCCCGTTCTGTCGCGGTTGGTTCTCCTAACCCTTCCCCTCCATCACACCGCTGTGTCATTGATCTATAAAATGAAGAAATAGAGTTTATGACTTTTGTCATCATTTAACAAACAGGTATGCCCTTTGAACATATTTCCAAATGCTCACATTTCTTCTTCAATTGACATTACATTGATTTTTTAAAGTGTCATGTGAAGGAGTGCGGGAAATTACCAAACTGAGACCTCTTTCCTGGTCGAGCTAGCTGCAACGCAGCTGCGTTCTTTATTTATAAACCTCATTCAACCCAAAGAACACGTCATAGAAGTTACCGTCTATGACGTAGCCGCATTGACAGTAGGAGGTGAATTATATATGTATGTCCCAGAGGTAGCCGCCACATCCGTCCCCCCAGAATTCATCAGAACTGGCAACGCCAGACGAGGGGGAGGCCGAACCGCCCGACCGAAACGAGTCCGCAAGGCCGGAGCGGGGGCTGGAGTGGACACAGGGGGACCACAAGAAGGTAGGGGGCGCCGCGGTGGCGCAACAGACGGAGGGCGACCCCGCCGTGGGGGCTGAGCTAACTTAACAGGCTGGTCCAGATCCAGATGGGCTGGTTTGAGGCGGTCCAGGGAAACGTAGTCCGGCTTACCACCAACGTCCACTAAGAAAGTCTTGTCCCCGGCCTCCAAGACGCGAAACGGGCCATCTTAGGGAGGGTAAAGCGGCCCCCGATGCGCGTCGTGGCGGATGAAAACATACTCCGCCGCCTTCAGGTCGGAAGGGACATGGGACTGCGGAAGACCGTGCTGTGATGTAGGCACTGGTGCAAACGTCGCTGTCCAGGAGGGCGGTTCGCTGTTGTGATGCGGACCAAGGGCTTGTGGAATTAGGAATGAAATCACCCGGCACTCGCAGAGGCTGAGCATAAACCAGCTCAGCAGATGAGCACTATAGGTCCTCCTTAGGGGCAGTCCTAAGCCCCAGCATGACCCAAGGAAGTCTGTCGACCCAACTGTCATCCTGGAGGCTGGCCCGGAGGGCGGCCTTCATTGAGCGGTGAAACCGCTTGCACAAGCCATTAGCCTGGGGGTGATAAGCGGTGGTATGGTGGAGCTTCACTCCCAGGCCCTGGGCGATCGCATTCCAAAGCTCTGACATGAACTGGGGACCTCTGTCCGAGGAGACATCAGACGGTACGCCGAACCGGGCGACCCAAGTGGCAATAAATGCCCGAGCCACATCGGCAGACGTTGTTGATGCCAACGGAACGGCCTCCGGCCACCGCGTGGTCCTGTCAATCATTGTGAGGAGGTAGGCAAAACCATGGGAGGGTGGCAGGGGCCCCACCAGGTCCACATGCACGTGGTCAAAACGCCTCTCAGGAACCGAGAAAGGCGCCAACGGGGCCTTAACATGACGATGTACCTTAGAGCGTTGGCATACAATGCAGGTGTTGGCCCAGTTGCGGATGTCTTTCTTGAGGCCGTGCCAAACGAACCTAGCCGACACCATCTTCTGTGACAACTTCTTGCCCGGATGGGAAAGACCATGAATGGCATCAAAAACCCGTCGTCTCCACTTGCCGGGCACAACCGGCCGTGGTTGCATCGTGGAAACATCACAAAGTAGGGTGTTGCCGGCGTCGTCGAAAGCAATGTCCTGCAGCTGAAGCCCTGTGCCGGCACGCCTACAGGCCTATACACCTGGGTCCAAGGCTTGATCGACTGCCATGCGGGCGTAGTCAATTCCAAGGTGGACGGCATCGACGACGGCCCGGGAGAGGCAGTCGGCTACGCGGTTGTCTTTGCCCGCAACATGCCGGATGTCCGTAGTAAACTCGGAGATGAAAGCGAGCTGGCGCTGCTGACGGGCAGACCACGGTTCCGACACCTTAGCCATGGCAAACGATAATGGTTTGTGGTCAACAAACGCCGTGAATGGCCGGGCTTCTAGCAGAAAATGGAAGTGACGTATGGCCAGGTACAGGCTAAGGAGTTCACGGTCGAAAGTGCTGTGCTTCCTCTCGTTGGGACGCAGTTGGCGGCTGAAAAAGGCAAGAGGCTGCCAGACTCCATTAATGCACTGCTCAAACACGGCACCGACGGCATAATCCGAAGCGTCCGTGGTAAGGGCGATCGTCGCCCCTGGTATAGGGTGTGCCAGCATGACTGCGTTGGCCAGAGCCCCTTTCGTGTCAGAGTAAGCGCTGTACATCTCCTTAGACTAATCGATGGCCTTCTTGGGGGAAATGCCCTTGAGGGCCTCGAAAAGGGGCTGCATGAGCTGGGCTGCATGGGGAATAAAATGATGGTAAAAGTTCACCATGCCCAGGAACTCCTGCAGGGCCTTCGCGGAGAGGGGGCGGGGAAAACTGTTCACAGCCTCCACCTTTGACGGCAGTGGCACCGCACCGTCCTTGGTAATGCGGTGCCCGAGGAAGTCAATGGCAGCCAGTCCGAACTGGCACTTGGCTGGATTAATAATAAGGTCGTGCTGGCTGAGCCGCTCAAAGAGGGTTCGAAGGTGAGTCACGTGTTCCGCCATGGAGGCACTGGCGACGAGAATATCGTCCAGATAGACAAAAAGGAATGGTAGATCCCGCAGCACCGTGTCCATCAGGCGCTGGAAAGCCTGCGCTGCGTTTTTCAGGCCGAACGGCATCCGCAGGAATTCCCAAAGGCCAAATGGCGTGATCACTGCCGTCTTCTGGATGTACCTGGTGGTATCCGCGCACAAGGTCCACCTTGGAGAAGACGACTTTTCCGGCCAGGCAGGCGGAAAAATCCTGAATGTGAGGAATCGGGTATCGGTCGGGGATCGTGGCGTCATATTAAGGCACCTATAATCCCCACAGGGGCGCCACCCGCCGCCGGCCTTCGCTGTGACAAAATCCCAAACGAATCGTTGTCCCCCAAAACACAGCGCCACGCTCCGCTTCCCAAAAGTGCGGATGGAACTGCCGTTGGCGGCTTGAAGGGCAGGGCCATGTCCATCACTCTGTATGTCCAAGGGTGTTGTGGGCAGAACGCTCACTTGCGCACCAGTGTCACAGAGGAAACGCCGCCCAGAATCATTGTCAGTAATAAATAACAAGCTCCCCGTACGGCCGACGCTCATGGCAGCTAGTGAGCGCCGGCCCTGGCGTTTCCCGATGCCTTAAAGGTGCAAGGGGGGCGGCACTTGGTAGCCTTGGAGCCAAAACGCGCGTGGTAAAAGCACAGACCTCGCTGTTGGGTTGTAGCTGTAATGCCGGTAATGGCCACTGCGTCCACCGGCAGTGTGGAGTCATTGTGGGCGGAAAAAAACTTGTCAGCTTCTCTAGCCAAAGCTCGGAAATCTTTAAGGGGCGTGTTAGCCAGGGCAGATCGTACTGCTGTAGGAAGCTGTTGCATGAACAGCTCCGTGAACAGGAAACATGGTTTATGATTTCCCAGGAGAGTCAACATATAATCCATCAACTCCGATGGCTTGGAATCACCCAGGCCAGGCAGAGAGAGCAGCTGATGAGCGCGCTCGGATTCAGTCAAACCGAACGTGTCCAGGAGTTAAGACTTCAACGTCGCATATTTATCTTCCTCCGGTGGGTCTTCAAGAAGGCTCACGAGTCTAGCCGCGGTGGAACTGCTGAGAGCAGAAACAACATAATAATATTTCGTATTATCATCGGCGATTCTCCGGAGTGCGAATTGTGCCTCCGTTTGAGCGAACCAAGCCACAGATTGCTGTTCCCGAAACTCCGGTAATTTAAGCTGTTATGCTTGCTTATATCCACTGTTACATCAACTTTAGGAGTTATGCCAACCTTGTCAAATGTGAACACTCCGTCATAAAGGCCTTAATAACAGTGTTGTGAAGTTGACAATTTGTCATAAGATATCATAACAGTTTATAACAACTCATGTGTCAACTTTGACAGTCATGAAGACCCTATGGCAGGGGGTTCAGTTTTTCAAGGTCAACATAAGTGTCAAAATAAAAGGTGTCATAAGCTTATTCGTATTTGTATGTTTGCCATTTACGGTTACCAAAAAGGTATATATTAAAATATAATCTGCAGTCTTAATCTCAAAGACTCTGAAAATATTTCCATATATAGAACATTACCATAAATTAGCTAATGGTACCAATATATAACATGCTCTTAATTTGTTAACTTGGCAAATGTTACAACCTGGCTGATATCGGCTAAAATTAGTACGTTAGTCAAGTTACATGCAACACATATGATGGCAATTGATGATAGCTAGCTAACGTTAGCTAGAAACTTTCCTGCATCACATGGTCGCGATAAACTAACATGATGTTGGCTTGTAACCGCGCTAGTTCTAGTATACTTGGCACACATAACTAATGGCTATCAACATGCTGCGCTGTGTTGGCTTCTAACAGTACTACCGTTAGTTAGCTAACTTTCACTTTAGTTAATTGTTAATCTCATTCCCACAGGACACTGTATTCCGCATAAATTAAATATTTGAAAGAGTTGGGTCTCCCAGATTACATAATTAACTCCCGAGCTAGCTATCAAGATTTAGATTTTAAGTTTGTGCAAGTTAGTTAACGTTAGCTTGCTATCGAAGTTAGATACCTAGCTAGCTTTAGTCAGCTAACGGTAACATTAACAAAGTTGGCTAGACAGGCTAGTTAACATTAATGTACTTAGCTAACTTAATTTACCTCAATTTTAGCTCCGTCATTGTCCTCAGTTAAGAGGCTTGCTTTTTTTTTTTCAGTTGGCATCTTCTTACATCAAAATGTGAAATTCAACAGCAACGATGTCATTTGATGTTTTTTGTATGTATTTAACGTTTTACCGGCTGGGGTGTACGCAGTCGCCAGCAATGGTAAATCCATATGCTAGCTATGCTATGTTTAAATTGCGGTCTGAAGCTATGAACTGTAGCTACGATGAGAGCCCGCCCACGTGTTTCTAGCTCAACCAGAGGCTTCTATATCGACGAGCCACGTGGAGATGTTTTTACAAACTCGTTTCCTACAGAAAGGAGATAGTCTAGACGTGTATCAGTTTATTTGTAATGGCTTACTAATAGTACCTGCTGCCAATGTCGCAGTTTGCTCTTTATTTAAAAAAATAAATGTAACACTAGCAAACGTCATCGGTTCAGGCACTTTTAAAGTGTCCGTACCTAACCCTATATATCTCAATAATTTCTTGCTGTTTTTGCTTTTATTATAAGAGAAGAATATATTATAGTATAAATAAAACAAAGCAAGTTATCTAGCTTGAAGCATCTTACCTGCTGGACGTAGTTCACGCTGTAACTGCGAAGAGAGACTGCGGCTGCGTCCCAATCCAGTTTTTGCTCCACCCTCGTAAACTTCACTTGCAAACTTCACTTGGGGGAATCCCTTTTGAGACCAGGATGTACCCTCGGTCTCCATTTTATGTGTGAGTCCAATCCGTTAGACAGCCAAGTGAAGTTTGTGACATAGCCCCTCCACCCTCAACTTTTCTCAAGGGAACGAGTCTGCAAAAGAGCAGACATTGGCCCAAACCGCATACTTCCATGCTCCGCACTACCGTGCTCCCGAGTACGCACTCAAGGCTTGGGAGTGCGCACTCTGGAGCATGGAAGCACGGAAAGTTTCGCTCAGTCGTGGGACGCACTTCGTGGCACTATCGGGGAAATTCTGATGAGTAAGTAGGCTAAACCTGAGTAGGCTAAAACGTTGTTCGCTGGCATTGTACTGTATCGGCTGTTAATGAAATATAACCAGCAATATCCGCAACATTTGAATTATCCTTTTTGCTAGCGTTCTTATTCCAGAAAAGTCAGTGGAAGGCAATGATGGCTAGGAAGACAGCCTATTCATTACATTGTTGGATACCTTTAAGTAAACAATCAACCCCATAATAAAATTGTCTTTGCATTGTAAACAATCGTGTCTGTGTTTTGATTATTTTTGCGCTGTTTACCAGAGCGTGAACAACTGGGTACGCAGTTAGAAGTAGAAATGGAGCCGATAATGTTTGTGGTGGTGTTGTTGCTTCTGGGGTGGTTTTCCATTGAAATGGAGAAAAGACGGGCTGCTGCCAGAATAAGACGGTGGATCATTATTGAAAACGGCATCCGATGAAGGCAGGCTATCCGGAGAGCTGGGGCAAAGAGGAGGGCTTCTCTTCGTAGGACAATTGCGCTTGTCAGCACCGACATAGGTTGTCTTATACAGCCGACTAGCTAGCTACACTGGTTAACATTACATATCATTAAACTTAAAAAATGTACATGAAAAAAATGTATTATTTTACATTGCATATTGTGTTGTTCATTCACATTGTAGCACTTTATTCATATACAAACTCTTAATGTAGTTTTCCCCGTTTAAGTTTCCAATCTGAACCACTAGGGGCCCTATCTTGGCGATCTTGGCGCTTAGTCTAAGTCCATTTAGGGCGTGTCCAAGTCCACTTTTGCTATTTTAACGGCGTGTTTTTTTGGCGCTAAGCACGGCGCAAGGTGCAACTGGGCTGAACCTAGTCGCTTCATTAATTATAGGTGTGTCTTGGGCGTGACATGCAATAAACCAATCAAAATGTCATATCCCATTCCCTTTAAAAGCCTGATTTTCCACCTTGGCGGATTGCTTGATGGCGAAACAGACATGCTCGTGCGTGTTTAGTGTGATCAAGGAATAGGCTAAATGGAGTATGATCAATATTATTCGGACTAACCATTAGCCTATGAGTTCCCGGTAATTCCAGACTAGGCTGTTATTTTACAAAATATATGCGGTTAAATTTCGTTAAAAGGACCTGCAACAGCTGAGAATAAGCTATCAATGGCTTCAGTCTCACCTTAGAAAACGCCAAATTAGCCTGCTTGTTCAGCGAATTTCGTTTGATTATGCAATGAAAGTGTCAAACATCAATTCCAAGAGGCTGTTCTCATGGAGTTCTCGAAGTTCAAGCTTCATCCAAAGTTCATTAGGCTACCTGCATAGTAGGCTAATATTGATTAATAACATACATACCGTTATTTTGCCTTAATGATGACACTAAATAGCCTACAATAAAGCTGTCAGGTTCGCAACCCATATGTTCACGCATATTTCCCCTTGTTTAATAATGTCCTGTTTATGGAAATGTGACCAACCTGTTTTACTTTTATCCTTTAAAACAATCCACTTTCCCAGGAAGATTGTGAAACGTGCGACTTACAGCAGGGGAAACAGAGAACATGCAGCGCACGTGCAGAGAATGGCATTAAAATTAATTGTGAATTAATTGTGTAACGTGCTGCAAATTTGTTTTAGTTTCTAATTAGACGCTTAGTTCTCTTTAAAATCGTTTTGTTCAGTTATGGAATAACGGCTGAAATCAGCTGGGTTTTAAATGGTGAGAATATGGAAACCTGCTCACTGTAATTTAAAAAATATGAAGGACGAAGAATAGCTAAGGTTACAATTTAGTTAACATGGTGACATCTCCGTTTTTTAACCATAGGCTATCGAAAAAAACCTTATGCACAGCGAATCCGCTGTAGCCTAGGCTATTTGAAAAACAATAAATTCAATATTCACTGGACAAGGTTTTGAACTTTTTTCAGTCACAAACCATTCTATTTACTTACAGGCTGTATTCATAGATAAACAGAGCTGTATTGTAATGACATCTGAAGCGCATTTTCAGAACTTAAATGTCCGTCTATTGCCGTGCGCGAGTTTTCCATTGAATGACAATTCACGCATTAGGTGTAAATGACAATTCGCGCATTAGGCTTGATATAGGTGTTATCAGCTGCTTTTTAATGGATAGCCATTGTCCCGTACCATCGCACATCGCCTGGATGTTGAAGGAGTGGGCTGAAAGCAATTTAATGTGCATGGCATTCCCCTTCGCTGAGGGAAAGGTAGGCTATGGACCCTTTTATTATTATGTATTTTTTGATACAGGCTACACAATAATACTATTTCACATTGTAATCTTGATATTTTAATCATGCTTGTGCGCGCCCCTGTGTGTAACAGACAGGAGGGTACGCGCATTGCGCACTTATATGCGCCGTTAAAATAACATGTATACAACTGCGACATGACTTTAGACCAGGTTAGTGGTGGTTCTAGCGCAAGCGCTTTCTGCTGGCTCAAGATAGCAATACGCCAAAAAGAATCCTGGCCATTCCTCATCTTAAGACCAACACGCCCAAACGGCGCAAGAGTACATGCTAGTTAAATGGCGTGAGCGTTAGGCATTATAATTAACCTACCGCCGGGTGTAAGATAGCAAAGACACTTGCGTTTGGGTTAGCGCCGCTTTGCGCCGGGTGTAAGATAGGGCCCTAGGTGTTAGTACTACACAAATAGGCAGACGCCCTGAAGTTAGGCAGAGTATATTTATTAACTTGGGAAATTTGTCTCTAGGGAGAGATGATGGGATTTTTTCCGGTCGGAGCAAGCATCGATGCATACTTCGAATTTTGAACAAACGCAGCACGCATCCGGGTACTTTATCCGTGCTCCGTGCTACTGCACTTTTTGGACTCACACTCCAAGATGGATGCGTGCTCTGAGCATGGAAGTATGCAGTTTGGGACACAGCCTTGGAAAAGCTCATATTACCCACAATTCACATCGAATGTCCCGTTCAGTAATAATCACGTTAATGTTTATCGCGGTATTATACATTAAAAGCATATACAGAATGGAAAAGAC
This sequence comes from Synaphobranchus kaupii, assembly GCA_029718625.1. Taxonomy (NCBI): domain Eukaryota; kingdom Metazoa; phylum Chordata; class Actinopteri; order Anguilliformes; family Synaphobranchidae; genus Synaphobranchus; species Synaphobranchus kaupii. The sequence continues at coordinate 62,279,041 of CM056378.1, forward strand.
GTTGTATAGGCTAATGAATACAGCTTAATCTAGGAGTTTGCTATTTTGTATTTCATAGTTTATCAAATTGCGTTATGCAGCAATAGAGTAGCTTATACTGTGGGATGTAGGCCTACCAGGTTCTCTGTAGTTAATCTTGTTTTTAAACGGATTATTAGGCTACTCGTCTCTCAATATTTTTCAGTAGGCTATAATTTGCCAGTTAGCCTAACAATTGAATTTCTCAATAACCAAGATGAATAGATAAATAAACGTGTGCAGCATTTTACTATATTCACATTTGTGCTGACGCAAAATGTCTTAATAGCTTATGTCATGTGAAGTGATCAATGAACAGCACATATTTGGGTACATTTTTTCTAGCTTGAAAGCATGCACTGTGCTCAACGCTGGTTCCAGCAATTTAAGAGGTTTTCCTCTTTCAATGTATGCTTTCTAATGTTTAAAATTGTTTTGACTAAATCAAGTGCTATCTTAAATTAATTACATTCTTGTGATGGAGGGGAAGGGGTCAGAGAAGCAGACGCGTCAGTACGGGGATCTAAAAGCTACCCACTAAAGTGGAGTAACCACAAGTTCAAAGAGGCGAAACAGGATACACAAACAGAACAGAAAAATACTCCTACGGGAGATAACCCCCTAGCGAATAAGCCAACAGAAAACAACCCAGAAAAGATGGTGAATACTAACTCGTAGACACAAGCAGAAATAGACAGCAAGTGAAAGAAAACCTCCAGCTCAGTGTAAAATAAATTAGATAAAATAAAGGAGGGATAGGAGAAAAGGGTAACAAAGGTTACAGCCTCATAGAGGATTGAGAGAAAACCGAGGAAATAACTTTTTTGAGAAAGAAAAAAGGATAAAGAAAATCCTAAGGAAATAATCCTATCATCTGCAATATAAAGAAATTCCTACATGTCTTTTTCTAAAAGATAAGTAGTCTTCTAGAGTTCCTATACCAAAGTACGGCTAGAGCGTAACCAGGTTTACACTGAAGCACGGAATAGAGGATGTGCCCAGCTTAAATAGCCGCATGCGGCTGAAACCAATCAAAATTAAATGGTCTCTAGAGCAGGGTTTCCGGCCACCGTGACCGACAAGATTTCAGTTTGCCGGACAAATGGGAGAAATTCCGGTCAAATATTATCTGGTGTTTATTATGCTTTAAAACAATTGATATGCAGGCTTTATAAAGAATGACATCATCAGGGGAATAGATTTATAATAGTTTTTAAAGAAAGGTGATTTCTCAAATACAGTAGACTATAGCGTGAATATAAATGAAGTCCCATCAAATAAAATAACTCCCGTCAATAGACACGTTTAACATCATAAATTTTTTTTTAAAAAAGACGACAGGCTCTAGCCTGTTGCGTTCTGCGTAGCTAGCTACTTGCATGCTAGATAGTACGTTCTTCCAAGTAGGCCTATACCAGCTAGAACGTACTTCATAGTATGCAAGATCGCAAGTACGCTTCAATTTTAGAACACACTTGACGATAGTGTCAGAATACCTTTGATCTGACAGGAAAAACAATATAATCACTTCAGCGAAATTACCTTAGTCGAAAGCTATAAGGTATGCACATCATTAAGTATTTGAATTAACTACAAATGTTATGGTACAGTGCATGACATTATTAACAATAAATACTATTTTGCCAAATTGTCGTTTTCATTGTTTAGACATTACTGCCATGGTGAAGCAAGCTATTTATAACTTTGTGTGTGAACAATCAATTGAGGTAATTGTTACTTCAGGTCTTTTAGTTACTGTCAGCACGACCTAAGCAGTAGCGGAATCAGGCCAGATCATCTCATGCCACCAGTAAAACGGAATAGTAAGATGCCTTAAACATAATACAGACGTATTATATTTATAGGCTACTGCCTAGGTCATGCTGTCTGTTACTGTCACAAGCTGACCTTACAGTTTCCTCTGAGAAATGTTAACTAGAGCCAATAGTTGCCACAGAAATTTGGGTCACAGTGCTTCACATTTTGCCTGAGCGAATAAATGCCTCTCTTCGAGAAGAGCTCATATGAGCTGCGGTTATGACATGTTGCGTGTTTTCTACAGTCTATGCTTCGTGCAATGATCTCTGGTCACTCAACAAAAATGGTCTGAGTAAGTGTAGCAGTGTTTGCTTTTTCATAATATACCAATAGGCCTATTACGGATCCTGCCCAGTCAGTTTATTTGAAAATGATTTTCAATATTATGACTGTTATTGGTCCCGTCTATGACCCGACCACATTCACATAATGCATGTTATTCATTTCACTCAACAAAAATAGGGTCTGAGTAGCTACTGCTTTTTAACATAGGCTATTGCCTACCACCTGCCAGTAATTAAATGGTTTTCAATAAATATGCCAACTGTTATTGGCTAACTAGCCAACATTTTTCCGTGCTTGCCTGAGTGACCACGTGAGGAGTGGTGACAATTTACGCTAGTTTTATCTTTTTTTAAAAAGCAACATTTTATTAGGAAGACATTACAGTAATTTGGGTGCAAATTAGCTAACTGTTTAAAACAAAACGTAAATGTCTTAATAAAGAAATAATTTAACCAACTAGTATTTCCCGACTAGCAGGAGCAGCACCATTTATTCAGCTAGCCGACTCGGCCCGCACATCCCAAATGGTGGCTAGGCCTATAGCATCCAATCCAAGTGCGCGTTTGATCAGAGTGGAACAAACGTAACATAACGTTTGTTTCGTTCATCGCACATACACTACACAATCATAAAAAAATTTTAATGGTCTCTTTTTTTATAAAAGGATATGTGGAAATGTAATGCTTTATATAAATGTCATTTTTTAATAGAAGGGTGCGTGGAAATGTAATTTATTTCAATAAAATTATAAATGTCCTTTACCGGACATTATGACCAGCAAGATGTAAATTTGTCTGACTTTGACAGTTTTTGCCGGTAAAAAAACAGTAATTACCGGATAACAGAAACCCTGCTCTAGAGAGAGGAAAAAACAACAAGAGTGCCCTCTAGCAGCCAAGAGTAGCAACAACCACCAGAAGGGTAAAAGCAGGCTCAAAAACCATGACAGGATCCCCCCTCTAAGGAGCCGCCCCAGACGGTCCTTCCGAACCATGCCTGTGAAGGTCATTTGTAAATTCCGGATCCAAAATGTTACTAGAAGGAACCCAACAGCGCTCTTCTGGGCCATAGCCCTCCCAATCCACAAGGTATTGTACCCCTAGGCTAATGAGAACTGGCTTAAGACAAAAGACGTGAAACTTGAGGTGAACCCTCATGGACCAAGGGAGCTGTAGGCGAACCGTGACCGGGTTGATTTTCCGGCTGATTTTAGAAGGCCCTATAAATCACGGAGCGAGCTTACGAGACTCAACCTGCAATGGGAGGTCCCGTGTAGAAAGACACACCCATTGACCCACTCGATAAGAAGGCGCCAGACGACGACGCCTGTTGTCAATCCTCTTCTGATTGGAAACGGTGCGCAGAAGCGAAGCCCGAACTCTCCTCCAAGTGGCCCGACACCGTTGAATAAAGAACTCGGCGGACAGCACCCCTACGTTCCTCTCCAGTTCAGGGAACAAGGGAGACTGGTTGCCGACTTGAGCCTCGAACAGGGAGAGACCTGTGGACGCATTACGCAGAATGTTGTGTGCGTATTCCGCCCATGCGAGATGTCTACCCCATGTGGTAGGGTTAGCTGAAGCCAGACAGCGGAGGGTGCTCTCCATGGATTGATTGGTGCGCTCAATCTGCCCATTTGTCTCCGGAAAAAACCTGGATGGGAGACTGACAGACGCGCCTAAAAGAGAGCAGAAAGCCTGTCTCCGGGGCAGAAGGCAGCTTAGAAAGCGGAATGAAATGGGCCGCCTTCGAGAACCTGTCCACTATCACCAGGATAACCATGTGACTGTTGGTTCCTGGGCCTGTACTCTGGAGGGCACAAACAGGCAATTAGGAGGCCCTCCACCCGGATCTAGCTCCAATGTTCCACGTGACTCGAGCCAAAATCCGAGCGGCGGGAACAATTGGCTCAGGAGGACGGTCATCTTCAAAGATCTGGGAAAGTGCATCCGGCTTAGTATTTTTCGAGGCTGCTTCCTGGCCAGTAATGTTGTGGTCAAATACCAACGCCATCTCCTTCATGAGGCTACCCGAACTGTTCATAACTGGTGCTTGTGACCATATAAGGGGATCAGCCCAAGCAAGAGCTGTACCGGTAAGCAGGGATAAAATAAACGCCACAGGTGTGTCTTCAGAGGAGAAGCACAAGGGTTGCGCTTTGAAAAAAATCTGACATTCCAATAAAAACCCTCTCCACTTCCCTGATTCTCCGTCGTAACAGAGAGGGAGTTGGGGTTTTGGCTCCTGAACAGTGACTGGAATAGGTGGTGAAGGGAGATTCTCAGAGGAAGGTGCTTAGTGGACCATGGGAGCTGCCATGCCAGCTAATCGGTGAAAACTGTCTGCTAGATCGCACAGTCTTCCAGGCGGCGTAGCTGATCGCACATTTGTTCCTATTTGTTATGCATGGCCAGCTGCTGTTTGTGGGTGGCCGCTTGTTGAGCTTGGAGAGTTTGAATACCCCTTTCATGTGCGGTTAAGGCCGCATGCTGGGTAGCAATGACTTGTTCAAAACCCGTTGGGGTCGCTGGTACCTCATTATGGCTTCAGTGTACTGTGATGGAGGGGAAGGGGTCGGAGAACCAGACGCGACAGTACGGGGATCTAAAAGCTACCCACCAAAGTAGAGTAACCACAAGTTCAAAGAGGGGAAACAGGATACACAAACAGAACAGAAAAATACTCTTATGGGAGATAACCCCCTAGCGAATAAGCCAACAGAAAACAATGAATACTAACTCGTTGACACAAGCAGAAATAGACAGCAAGTGAAAGAAAACCTCCAGCTAAATGTAAAATAAATGAGATAAAATAAAGGAGGGATAGGAGAAAAGGGTAACGAAGGTTACAGCCTCAAAGAGGACTGAGAGAAAACCGAGGAAATAACTTTTTTGAGAAAGAAAAAAGGATAAAGAAAATCCTAAGGAAATCATCTCAAATATAAAGAAGTTCTGACAGCAGAAAAGATAAGTAGTCTTCTGGAGTTCCTATACCGAAGTACCGGCTGGAGTGTCACCAGAGTTTACACTGAAGCATGGAACAGATGACATGCCCAGCTTAAATAGCCGCATGTGGCTGAAACCAATCAAAGTTAAAGGTTGTATCAGCGATTTTGGGTCGAAACATAAATGATCACATTCATCTGATTTTTCCTCACGATCCGCTAGCTGCCCGCCCCATAAGCAGGCCGTCAAAAAACCGCGTCTCTGTAGGCAGCCTATGCTCAGAGATCGTACACAAAAACAAATGGTACTACCAACCACTCAAAACCAAAATAAACAGTATTCCAACCAATCACCGACAAGGGGTGGGTGATACTAATACGCTAATACTCTTATCTCGCTGAAATCTTGACGGATTTACAAACGGTTTGGTTTCTTACAAACGTTATTAACGTGGTTATAATTCTGGATGCTTGAACACTATTTTTTAAAACATAACATAATTGGCTCTGAGCTGGAGCTGGCTCTGTTTGTTTGGGATTTCGCTTCAGAAGTGACGTCACCCAAAATCGCTGATACAACCTTTAAATGGTCTCTAGAGAGAGGAAAAAACAACAAGAGTGCCCTCTAGCGGCCAAGAGTAGCAACAACCGCCAGAAGGGTAAAATCAGGCTCAAAGACCATGACAATTCTTTAATGTGATGAGGACAAAACGCAATGCTAACGTGCAACTCAGAGAAAACGGTGGGATTTTTTGCCAGTTAATTATTCAGAATTATTGCCACCCTTATTAAACAATCTCACGTTAGTTATCTCTTTGTCATTGTCATTTGTTAATCATTAGCCTATAAGCTACATAATTGTTCTTGATTATTCAGGGAATTTGTTTGATTGACATAAGCAAGCAAAATAAATGGAAACAGGTTGAGAATATGTGCTTTATTCCAGCACACGGGCTGTCCTACATATTTAAATGCTACACGATTTTATGACACAAAGAAATATGCTAGCCCACAAAACTTGCTGTATTTATTGATATTTGTTATTCAGTAAATCAATTGCTTGACTGATAATGAATGTAAACAGGTTGAGAGTTTCATCTGTTTAAAGGTAGGCTACGGTGACAGACGTTTTACATGATCCGAGATCCCACGATACACCACTGTACAGCAGCATGGTTAACTTCCGAGTATAGATGAGGTCAAGTGCGGCTCAATTAAAAATAACCCGCTCCACCCTCGTTACCTGTCTAGACCTAGACTACAGGTTGGGAGTGTAACTTACTAGTTTGTGTTGCTGGATATGGCTCATAAACTTTCAAAAGACTGAATCAATGCAATATGGTAAGATGGATGCAAAAAAAAGTGACTTGTGAGAAGAAAAATTACATGCGGAACGTGCAGAATTCCAATGCATTATGTAAAGAATGCAGTCAAGATGGCTACAGATAGTAGTGGCCCATCACGTTGTCAATGACACAGCCATTTCCTTTTTCATAAGTCAATGATCGTAATGAATTTCAATTAACATTTACAGGCTTTGCCAGAGAAAGAACCACAATTCGTTTCAAGTTTATGTTTGTGAAGTCACATAGACTCTTAAAGTGCTGGCTGCAGTACATTTACAGGTAACTCGGGTATTATAAACATTAGCATTACTTTATCCACTACCATGGCTAGCTAATGATTATAGAAAGTTTCAGGACTACAGTGTTATGCAGTTAAGATTGTAGCTGCAGTGCCTATAGAATGTATACACAACTTTTTGGTGCATTTTAGCATGAAATGTACACAACCTACCCCATACTTTCAAAGGAAACTTAAAGTAAATTAAACAAATTCAAAGAAAAACAACATGTGATAAGTTTTATATCTGTTATCGTAAACTGCCATGTCAAGCACTATTGCTATGCTACTGCTATATCCACATACATACACACATGGCAGTCATAGAGAAATAGATATATTCAGCGCAGCCAAATTGATTATTATCATAACAATGGGTAATCTGAGCAATCTCAATCTAATGTTGAGATAGGCTACCTACAGAAAGTGTGCATACTGTTTCCACATACTAAAGACAAATATTAATACAACGTGATAGGTTTTTTCAGGGTCTACGGTTAAGAAATGTTGACTTGATGGAAGATGGTATTGCAGCCAGTTCTCAGACAATAGCCAAAATGTTCCAAAAAGTACAAGAGGTATTTCAAAATTTAGAATAAATTGCATTGTTTAAAATTTTTTTTACAAACTTTACAATTGACAATTGTCTCTTTATTCTTAATTAATTTTACCTCCACCAAAATAAAGGTCTCAATCGACTGAAGAGGAGGGGAAACATTTAATACAGGATAATACAGAAACATTTAATACAGAATGCATTGAATACAGAATATACAGTAAATTCCCTTATTCAAATTATTTATAGAGTGTAGAATGAGTCTTGGTGTGCATGAGTCATGCAACTACATTCCAATTGATATTTTTAGTTTCATGTCTTTTGACAGAATCTTGATATTGAATAATGTGTAAATTATTCTGAAATACCTAAATGCTCACATTGTTTCATAGTACAACCGTGGCTGCTATGGAAACGGACCAAGAAATGGGTATTTGGCATTATGGGGGTGAGCCCACAAAAGAGGAAACCCATCCTTAGAGTTGTCCTGACAACATCTTCTGGCATTAATAAAGAGGTACATCCGGCCAGGGACCATGGTGCTAACTGACGAATGGAGAGCCAATGTGGGAGCCCTCCAGCAGCATGGTTATCACCACTATACTGTGTGTCACAAATGTCATTTTGTAGACCCATCCACTGGCACACACACCCAACACCTGGAAAGGGCTTAGCAGACCAACAAGATGGATGTATGGCATTGTCGTGGCAACAGGAGTACAACAAGCTTGAAAAGGCACTTGTGTCTAATTGAATTGCACCATTGGCTTGCCATGGAGCACAGGAAGGGCATTCTTGGGAGGCTTTTCCATGACATTAAAAAGGCTTATGTTTGAAGTATTTTATGTCAGGCATAGGTTGGACTGTTAGTACTGTTAACTTATTTATGGGAGAGCAACATAAGAGTTTCAGGGGTAACACTATTTGAATTCTGGCTTTATGAAGTATTGGTGTCACCTTATAGCTAGATTTACAACACCTTATAAATATATACATAATGTATCAAAATGGTTGTTATAAGAGCTTGTTAACAGCCATGGCTACGTCTCTCATAATGTATTATAGCAGCACAGATAATCCACTATTCAAACATGCTTAGACTTTACTAGGTCAGTAGAAATGATGCATTATAAGGTACAGTAACTTAATAATGGCTTATAACATATCAAGAATGTTCTAAGCTTGCTCAATGTAAAGTGACCTTCACCATTCTTATAAAGCCTTATGCTCACTGACTTCATGAGGGATTATGAATTATTTGAATACAGCATATGTGGTGTTATAATACATTATAGCAGATGTCATAGGTGTTCATGTGAATAAGGTCTTACAATACATTTTATTGCTATATGCTTTAGAATACATTATTTAAGCATTAAATGATGCTATAAGTGTAGTTCTAAGGCAAAATAATACTTTATTAGACCAGCATTCAACTAGTGTTCTCATTTGGGGGACAAGACTATAGACATTCTCACGTGGAAGCGCAGAGGCACTAGCCTCCATTCATAGACAAATGCGCACATGTGGGGCACAATTGCCCATGTTACTTTAAGACTGTGTGGCGTGTAGTGGACCTCCAGTGTACTGCTGAGTTAAAAATAATAATTACTGATGTTGCTCTGATTTTTCATTTTCACACAGTCACCCTTTTGTAACATCTGGATGATGACGTTTAGGAAATTTGGGGGGGAAATATCCTCCAAGGGACAAGTGTCCAAGCCGTGAAAATATGATTTATTAAATATAGGTTGCACCGAAAATTCTTTGTTTAACAAAAGCCTGAATGCATGAAAGTACTATGGACAATCCGCGTTGTCTTCTCCAGAAAGCAGAAGCTTGGCTAGTATCTTTTTGTTTAAAATAGGAGCCAGAATCTTGACAATAAAAAAATGTTACAATGTCTCTGTAATGAAGTGGTGAATTGTGTGTGTGTGTATTAGAACTTTGGGTTTACAGTTAAATGAGTACTACGGCAGCCGGTTTACCAAGACATCACAAAATGGAAATTATTTTTGGACTGTCATGTGTCTCATAACGATTTTAATTCTAATTGCTTCTAATGCTCCTGGAGAACACTTATGACAAATGAAACAATGAACACTTCAACTCTGGAAAAAACTGTGGTAACGGTGTTATGAATCTATCATAATGAGAAACTCTGACCATAGCTGCTTATGTACCTGTCATAAGAATCATCAAATGCAGTATGACAGGAACTTTTGACTAACTGAAAATAGATTCACCAGGTATGTTGGACTGTGGGATGTGCATCATAATGAATTAAATGCTTGCATAGTACACAGTTACGACACTTCTATGACACATAAAACACTGACCACTTTACTTTAACTATAGAAAAAACTGTCATGAAGGTGTTATATACTGTAGTGTCTGTCAGAATAGTTAATGCAGCATGACAGGAATTTTTTTAGACAGCATTCCATGGAACATTAAACTTAAAATATACTCAACAGGTAGTTATGTTGGATGGACATAACATGGTGTGTCATAACAAATTATGTTTTGACACAGCGTGTAGTAGTGATATGACACTTATGACAAACAAAACAATGAACACTTTACTTCAACTATAGAAAAAACTGTCTTAACAGTGTTATGCATCTATCATAATGAGAAACTCTGACCATAGCTACTTGTATATCTGTCATAAGAGTCACCGAATGCAGTATGACAGGAACTTTTTCAAACAGCTCTTTTAACTAACTGAAAATAGATTCACAAGGTTTGCCGACCACTTTATAGAAAAAACTCATGTAGGTGTTATATACGCGTCATACTCACATTGACCATAGCTTCTGTCAGAAGAGTTAATAAATGCAGTATAACAGGACCTTTTTCAGAGAACATTCCATGGAACATGAAACTTAAATTAGACTCAACAGGTAGCTATGTTGGATGGACAAGTGTGTCATAACAAATAATGTATGTAGCTTCTAATGCTCCTGTAGTACAGTGTTATGGCACTGCAATGACAAATGAAACAATGAACAATAATTTACATTAACTATTGAAAAAACAGTTGCAACGGTGTTATGAATCTATCATAATGAGAAACTGACCATAGCTACTCGTGTACCTGTCTGTCATAAGAGTCAATGAATGCAGTATGACAGGAACATTTTCAGACAGCATTCCATGGAACATTCAACTTAAAATAGAGTCTCAACAGGTAGCTGTGTTGGACAGCCAGGTGTGTCAAATTATGATTGACATAGCTTCTAATGTAGTTAATACAGTGTTATTACATTGCTATGACAAATGAAACAATGAAAACTTTACTTTAACCATAGAAAAAACTGTCGTAACAGTGTTATGAATCTGTCATAATCAGAAACTCTGACCGTAGCTTGTTGTGTACCTGTCATAAAAATTACGGCAGGACCGAGTGGCTGCAACGATAGACTGAACCATTGGGAGGAATAATCAGAATGTAAGTAGGTACAATGGCCATTAAATTGTGAGAAAATTTAAAAAATATTTGAAATGTTGACATATCTACTGTCATAGCAGTTTATGTGAGCATATTATAGCATGCATAAGTGATATAAAAGTATGTTGTCATAAGCTGTTACAACGGTTGATAACAGCTGTTATGTCAAGTTTATGACAGCTGTCATAATGCTTTAGTCTGAACTTTGGTTAAATCTGGTGAATGACAAAGACTGACATGTCAATGTGTCATAACCTATTATCTAGCTCCTGCCATGACAATTGTTATAACAGTTGGGCCTCAATTAGCACAGTTAGCTAAATTTGGCAAACAGCATAAGCTGTCATGTCAACATGTGTCATAACATGTTATGGCTCCTACAGCTTCATGGATCACGACACTGTCATACAGTTGTATGGCTTATGACAGTGCTTATCCTTATGGTTATGATAGTGTCATGAATTCCCTGTCACAACAGCTGTCATAACACTTTAGCTTCAGCAAGCACAGGTAGCTAATTTTGGTGAGTGACATAAGCTGTCATGTCAACATGTGAGATAACAGCTGTCACAACGTTTACCGGTAAAAGTAATGACAGTGTTATGTCATTTGACATAAACTGACATCAGCTGTAATGTCATTCGTATGACAGTTGTCAGCCCTATGCTGCAGGGTTCAAGTAAAGTGTTACCAAATTCATATTGCATGAAGAAAACTGTTTTGAAATGTAATCTACTGTGTAAAACAGCTAAATAAACCCAAATACTCATGTCTGTGTTTATTCACAGATCATGACACTGTCCATGTATTACCTATGTATCCATATTACTTATTTACAGATTGATGGCACCCATACAGCAAGACTGCACCTCCCAGTTTTGTTATTTTAGCCTTGTGTTTTTGAAAAATAAAATTGTGTCAAATGATCTGCTAAAACATAAATGCTACATATATTATTTTTAACAATTAACAAAATAAAGAGTGTATACAGAAAATGAATATATACAGTGGGCTCCAGAATTATTGGCACCCCTGAATGGCAGTGCATAAAAAATACTGTAAAAAATGTGAAATGTGAAAAATATTGTAGTTTATTAATGTTCCAATGGAACCAACCAAGATCATACATTTATTTCATAAAATATAAATAAAAACTTACCAAAGTCAAGGTTTCATAATTATAGGCACCCCTGGTTTAGCACTTGGTGCAACCACCTCTGGCAAGGATAACAGCATGGACTCTTTTCCTGTAATGTTTGAGAAGGTTAAGGAACACATTTGGAGGGATTTTTGACCATTCATCTATGCCGATCCTTCACATTCTTGGGTTTGCGCTCATCACTTGCCCTATTCAGTTCAGCCCACAGGTTTTTGATAGGATTGAGGTCCGGCAACTGAGATGGCCATTGCAGAACATTTTGTTATCACGGAACCATTTGTGTGTGGATTTTGATATATGCTTTGGGTCATTGTCTTGCTGGAAAGTCCACCTACGGCCAAGTCTCAGCCTTCTGGCAGAGACAACCAGATTGTCAGCCAAAATTTCCTGATACTTGGTGGAATCCATTATGCCATTGATCTTAACCAGTGCCCCTGGACCTGTGGAATTAAAACAGCCCCAAAACATCACTGACCCACCACTATATTTCACCGTGGGTATGAGCTATCTCTCCTTGTATGCATCTTTGTTTCAATGCCAAATATTCCGATGCTATATCAGACCAAAACGTTCAATTTTGGTCTCATCTGACCACAGCACCTTCGTCCAGTCAAAATTGAAATGATGTTTTGCAAACTCCAAGTACTTGCTTCTGTGTCTTGGGGTCAGAAAAGGCTTTCTTCTCGCAACTATTCCAAAGAGCCTGTGGTTGTATAGGTGGCGTCTGATAGTGCTTTTTGAAACCTGGTGACCCCAAGATGCCACCAAGGCCTGCAATTCTTGGGGATTTTTTTGCTTCTCTCAACATCCTCCTCCCTGTCAAGTGTTCCTACGTGTCCAGTCAGATTTTACCATTTATAACAGGATTACCCCATACATCTCAAAACCTTATAATACTGGTAGGAATAGGTAGAAACAGGTTAGATAAGCATCCCAGGAACTTTATTTTATAGGAATATCATTATATCACCACCTAATCATCCCCCAGTTTAATTGGCTAAAAAATTATTCTCTCCCTCTCCACCTCAGCTGATGTGTGGTGAGCATACTGGCGCAAAATGGCTGCCGTTGCATCACCCAGGTGGGTGCTACACATTGGTGGTGGTAGAGGCGAGTTTCCCCCTCATCATTGTAAAGCGCTTTGAGTATTGAGAAAGGCGCTATATAAATGCCATGCATTATTTTATTATTATTTACATCTTTGATTAAAATGCTAATTGATGGCATCCAAATTTGCCATGTTCACTGGGTAGGATTCAGATAAAATTCTGTCAATATTGTTTCCAACATCCGAGGTGTACCAAACTTTTCCGAGGTACAGATTCAAACATGGGGAATCAAAATAAATGTTCGAAATCCATCCAGGGACCACCCAGAACCTACTGCAGGTCACCCCCACAACCACTATGTAGTACAGGTTCTCTATGCTCCAGAGATTTTAGGTAGATACATTTTGGAGCATAGTTTCTTCAACCTTTCTAATACATTTCCTAAAAACATGGGGATGGTTATTTTCCCCTGTCCTGAATATAAAATGGTTCAAACGCCCACAAGTATGGAAGACCAAATGTGACAAAATTAAATAAATAAGCAATTAAATTGATCATGTAATACATATACAGTGCTGCTCGAAAGTTTGTGAACCCTTTAGAATTTTCTGTATATCTGCATAAATTAAATCTAAAATGTGATCACGTCATCATCTAAGTCCTAAAACTTGATAAAGTGAACCCAGCTCAACCAAAATGCAAAAAACATTATTTTATAATTTATTGAGCAAAATTATCCAACATTAAATGCTTTGTTGGAAAAAAATGTGAACCTTTGGATCATACATATTTTTAAAGTATCATATTTAATATTTGGTCACATATCCTTTGCATGCTGTTACGTCCTGAAGTCTGTGACCCATAAATATCAAAAGACTCTCAATATCTTATTTTCAGGTACTGTTACAAGCGATACTATAACCTCTCTGCATTTGAATGGATCTCTATGGGAATTGGGGGATGAGACTAGATTCAGCTGTAAATTACACTGGTACAGTATGGAACACATGACTGGCCAAATGGCTGTAAGTCATCCAGGGTCGAAAGTATCAAACGAGCCCCAAACCATCACTCTGCTGCCAGATATGGAGTAGATGTGGATGGATCACTGCAAGGGTTATTTCTCCTGACTCATTTTCCTATAGAACACTATGGGGAAAAAAGTCAGGAGAAGACCCAAATGCTGGGTTAGTTTGACTATATTGCTGGGTTAAAAACAACCCAGTGTATTGGTTAGGAGTTTAACCTAGCACATTGGGTGGATTTATTGACCCAGCAGCTGGGTTTTCCAATTTTTTCATTATTTATCGGTTATAGACTAGGTGGGGGGTTGCTTGTTAAATGGACTTGCTACGGGGAAATAGTGACACTTAGAAACTGCATATTCGGCAGAAATAGTCACGAACCGTCTACCAATAAATTTAAAACACAAAGTTTGTGATTTCCACTAATAGTTTGGCTGCAGGAGCAACGAATGTCTCAGTTGAGCAAAATGATGGCGCCGGCGCCATTATCACTATGCATCTACGCAGTAAAGTGCTAGTTTGAGGCTCGGGTAATACCTCAGACCTTTGATGACTTACAGCCATTTAGCCAACCATCGGTTCCTTAGTATTCCTGTGTAATTGACAGCTTAATCTAGTCTCACCACCCAATTCCCATAGAGATCCATTCAAATGTTCCAGCCATTTGTTACACTACAGTCTGGAGGAATTCCCATACTGGGGCACACTGTCTTGGGAAGTTGATGTCAAATATAAAAGAATAATTTGAAACAGATATCCACTGCTGCAAGCAGGGTACCTTGCTCCAATGCCTGTCCACTAACAACAGTGTAGGCTTGAGAGCAACTATGGCTGTCCCCGAGAGCCAAGATGAAGGGTTAAGGTCTGGTCAACTCAGCCTGGTGCAGGAACTCCACCATGTTGGTCTCAACCTCAGTAGAAATGATTGCAGATTTAACAAAATGAGGACCTGTCCAACGCAACAGAACAGCCACATTTCTACTTAAGAATATCATCTACTTTTATTACAATAATGTGTTACTAATGGAGGCTACCACCAAACATATTTAAAAATTATTGTGTCACGCTTGTGAATAGTAGCTATAGTAGTGTCTTCCTTCCTATAGTTAAGGATGTCGGGGGGGAGGGGGGGGTGGGGGGCTAACCTTCTCTTTTCCTCTCTCACCCTGAGCTGCAGATTACTCCGGCCCATCCCCCTCTCACCCTGAGTTTGCAGACTGCTCCAGTTATGCCCCTCACCCTGAGTTTGCAGACTGCTTCAGACCCTCATTTTGCTGGTTGGGGGCCAAGGCCTGGTTTTTTGCTCAATTTTCCTTCTGTTTCCCTGTGCAGCGTCTTTGTGACAGTTCTCTGTAAAAAGCGCTATACAAATAAAATTGAATTGAATTGAATATGTGCAAAATAAATAAATGACTGTTGTGGTACAGACACTGGAATGGACCCAAATGCAGGACTCAGAGGCAGACTCAGGAACAAACTACGTAAGGAGTAAATATACAGTGGTGTTCAAAAAAATAGCAGTACAACATCAGTAACCTGATGAACCACTATTATTAGTAGTAGTGATATTTCTGCATGGCAAATAACTGTCATGACATGCACGCTGCTTGTTCTGAGTAATTGACTTATTCATTGAAAGGGCGTGTTCAAAATAATAGCAGTGTGGAGTTTAATTAGAGAATTTATTCATTCTGTGAAAAAAAACAGGTCAATCAGGTATTCCACAGGTAAACAGGTGATGCCATCATGATTCTGTATAAAAGGATATCAAAAGACTCCTGATATCTTATTTCCAGGTACTCTTAAGCTGATGGTACACGGGCAATATTTTCAGGCAATATTACCGGCAATATTGACAGGCAATGATTGCTGCCAATTTTCCTATTGATAAATCAATATCTGAACAAGTTTGATCGAGGCAAGCAATATTTTGCTACATTCTCTTGAGATGGTAAGATGAAGAAACACAGGGCCAAGTTGCATTAAATAATTTAGGAAAGTTTGGATAGCATTGCTTTGGAATAGAGCTAGTTTATTTAGTGTGAGCTACGATAGGCGATATTGTTAGTTGTAACTTGGCCACATTTTGATATCAATACTTTTAAAGGCAGGCCTAGTTCTTGCAAGTTGGAATTAAGGATTTATAGACAGTGCTCTGTAGGCTATGCGTGAGTAACTAGGCTTTTTTACGTCAGACATTTTTGATTAGATAGCACTTATTTTTGATAGCTAAATAATGACGAATAATGCATGAAGATAATGACATCGAGAGAGACATGCATACAGAATACATACATTCAAAATAAATGCATGCAGACATTTGAGTAACCATAACGCACTGTGCTGACGAGAATGAGAACATTTCTCCCACAATTACATTAAACGAGTTTGTAGATGAGCTGTATTTAATGTCTAATGAAATACAATGAATAGTTTAGTTTTCTGTACTACAATGGATGTATAAGGCATGTTGATTCGCTTCGTAGTAGCCTAGCTTTTACCTGCTTCCTGACTAGTAGCTGACTGACGTTTCTCTGGCAAAACTAACGTTGGCTAACAAGCTTAATTGGACAACGCATATTTCCCAGGAATCTTAGCCAGAAAGAAAACAATAGATACTACTAAGAAAGTAGCCTACCAGAGATTAGTCTTCTTATTATTATTATAATTAAAAGTGTTTGCAGTAAGCTACATTATCTGCAGAGTAGCGTAGACTAGAGCAATGTTTGGAGGCTATTCTAATTTTTTTAAGTGAGTAACCATGAAACAGATATGTTTGGATAATTGGAGGTTTATAAATCCGATCTCTTAAGGGATTGCAGCTTATAGTAGGCTATCATCAATTCTTAATGTACTATCGTAAATTCTTAATTTTCCTAGTAGTTAATTTTATGGTGACATTGTGTTATGTGTGAAAAGGATAAACTGAACAGAGCTGAAGTGAAAAAATGAATGAAGAAAAAATAAAGAAATGTTGGCTGAGGCGAGCGTTGAAGGTTCGGTTTCCACAGTGAGTCAGACATGACTGCAAGAGCACAGCAGGCTCCACACAGATGATTTTTTTTGTCGGCATTTGTGTGAGAGATTAAAACATGTAGCCAATGGCACAGTTATTTATAGAATTTTTTTACATTAATGCAACAACGCGATGTTAACCAGATGATATTCTGCATTGAAACTTTTTTCTTTGCTTGACAAATGCCAATGGGATACCTGTTCCCATAACGTTGGCTAGCCTATTGCATTACTGAATTGTTTAACAAACAGGCTACAAGTGAACAGTTAATATTGTAAACGTGTCTTTGCCTTTGCAATAAAAAAAAAACATTCTTGTATGAGAAAACCAGAACATGTGCACACTGTTTGAGTCCAAAATTAAATTACACTTTAGTACCAACCAGGTGGGGTACGAACCCACGTCTCTCGCATACTAAGGCTTGACGCTAACCAGAAGACCAAAGGGGTACAGTCACTTGATATAGGCTATAGGTCATTTGTCAGTGTCTGTCTGACTTTGAGACAAGTGAAACACTGAACAGTTAATATTGGAAACGTCTTTTGCATTTGCAATAAAAATACGTTTGTTAACCTCTTCCTACCAAGGGCAAAATATACCAATTTTTGCCTGTTTTCCCTAGTGACCAACAAAGCTGTTTATCTCAAAAACTGTAAAGGCTACAAATATGGTTCATAGCTTTTATTAAAACAGAGAACTGCACTATTATGACTAAGCAGTCTTAATTCATATACATACACTTTTTGCTACTTAATTACAACAATTTATGTACAGAAATTGTGAAAAAACTAAAAAACGGGTACCTACATTCAAATGTCTGATTTTTTTACCTGATGAGCTACAAGAGCTATGGAAGAAATAACTCCTCTTTGTGATTCCTCAATATGCTGCCTATCTCTGCTATGGTGTCAATATCTCAAACCATTCAAATTCTACAGAGCTTTTTTTCAGGTGAACCATTTCGGTTACCAAAGTTGGCACAAATTGGCAAGGTTCCAGAAAAGTCTCAATATGATTTTTTTTTTTTAAGTTTTACAATAAAATATGATAATTGGCAATAAAAATTCATTTTTAGATGTGTTTTTAGTGTGTTTCATATTACACAACTAACTAGCCTACCCGTGGTCCCCAAAAAGCTCTCCAAACCCATGTAGCAGCACAGTGAATCTTGTATTCCACCAGAGCCCCATTAGCCAGAAATGAGTCCAACTATATTTAAACGGGATCAAATCTACACCACTTTCCTACATAAAATAAACCCCTGCATAATGGTCAACAACAAACTCATCCTCATGTTATCTCTCCCTCATGTTACGTCATGCTTAAATTGCTCATTCATTTACCTGCACAGCCTGCTGTACTGCATACAGAATTTACTAATGTGGAACAATAACTACTAAACAAACACTTCAGACGCCATGTCATTCAAAAGAAACTCGGAACAGCTCGTCTCAGACACAAATAGATAGCCAGCTGCTATGTGTAATTTTGCTGGCTAGCTTTCCATTGTTACAATATAGTAATGTTAGCTATATTCATTTAATTCAGAGGGATTTGTTTTATACATAACAGTGAATTCGCACTGGTATACCGGCAAAAAAATATGTTGCCTTACCACTCAGCGTCACTGAGACAACATCGTAAAAACATCTTCGGGCTAGGACCTGCTGCACGGAGAAACGCCTGAATAACCTAGACATAACTAATCAAAAATTGTATGAAAGAGACTGTAAAGTAAAAAGATGAACAGCCACCATTAGCTAATGAATTATACTTTTCTAAACGGAATGTAGCTAGCTGCTACAAGCTAAAAACACTCTGCGCCATCTTGGTACGAACTTTACGCTTAGACGCCTCCTCCTCTTACACACAATTGTATCTATGTGACAACCTAACCCATTGTGTTGAATGAGGGCTTGTCTGAAAGATAAGAGTCTTGGCTATTGGCTGGAATATTTGACAGACAGTTTAAAACCCCAATGGAAAGCAAATAACACTTGCATTGGAGGCGGATCGATACGAGATTTTCCCACTTCAGATAGGCCTATTGTGCTATCAGTCAAAGAAATACACCCAACTGACGACGGTTTTGCATATAACTGTGCGATAAAGTACAAAACCACTTTGGCTAAAATATACTAAGCCACAGGATTGGTACTCCAGAAACTGGCTGAGTTTCACAACGTCAAACTGAACACAGCCGAACTACTCGTGAAGTGCAGAAAAGCACAAATCGGTTTAAAATTGGAAAACAATCATGTACAGCCGTATGAAAGTTTTGAAGTATTTTTTCTTGAAGCCTAAAGGTATAATGATTTTTCAAACCAAAGTTTTATGAAATACAATTAAACAGAACAGTTTACCAGAACATTGTTTATGGTGTGACATCAAGCTGCAATACATGTTTGAGAATTAGGTTGGAGTTTCTACTTTCCCAGAAAGAATGGATATATCTTAAGGATATTTCATCAAAATATTGAGGTGAGCAGTTTATTATATATTTTTAAATTAATGACATTTAATAATTTAATAACTTCCGTAATGCCCGCGTTACCGCTAGGGGGCGTTTGGCAGAAAGAGGTTAATGTGAAAATAATAACAGTGTAATAAATGAAAAGTATTTAACAGTTGCACATTGTTTTTGTCGAAAATAAACTTGTGTCCTGTTGGGCTCTAACCCCCAATCCTCTATGCGAGGCAGCATCTGTAACCAGTAGACCACAGTAGCTTCATGGAATACACAAGGCCATATAGCGGTTTTGTCTGTGATTCGGTGACGTGTGCACATTAGTTTGAGGTGTTTTTATTGGGCGATAACTTTGGGAGAGCATGTATGCGAGGTTGTTATCCAATGGGGAGAATTATTCTTTGAGGGTGAAGAAGAAGAAGAAGAAGAACCACCACCCAAGTTTGGGGCTTTATTGTGTGGATGTGTGAAGTTCTATCTGAATGCTGTGCGGTTACATGAGGTCAGAACATACAGAAGTTAATGTTTTTAAGGGCTGAGAGTCTGTGGTCATTGTGGTTACCCTGTGGTTACCGCAAACTCTCTGTGCTGTATAGGTATGGGGCATGCCCCGCTAAGCCGTAACCAATTCAAATAAGGCAAGCAGACAGAAAGGGGAGCTAGGTGACAGGCTGGATGCGGGGTTGGCGAACTAAAGCAGGCAGGACAGGGCAAGCAGAAACAGGGAAGCAGGCAGGTGAGTAGGTGAAGGGCTGGATACAGGGCTGGCGAGAAACAAGTGGGCAGGACCGAGAACATGGCAGGAGCGAGCAGGAACAGGGAGGCAGGCTAGACGAGTGAAACTAGAACGGGACAAACAGGTTAAATGGACAAAGCATACACAGAGACTAAACACATCGAACACAAGGCACGCCCCTTGCGGTAGATATACAGAATGAGGCGGACAGTGTAAGCGGGCGGGGCGTGCTGTCGATGATCCGGGGGGGTGTGGGGGGCTCGACAGGAGGACCGAGTGGGCTGGAGGAGACGGGCTTCACCTGGCTGACGTGGAAGGTGGGGTGAATCCTGAGGGAGGGTGGAAGCTTCAGCTTGATGGTGGAGGGGTTAATTATGGAGCTGATGGGGTAGGGACCGATGAAGTGGGGCTAAAGCTTCTTCAAGGTGGCTTGTAGGGGAAGGGAGGAGGTGGAGAGCCAGACCTGCTGTCCCGGGGTGTACTGGGGGGCTGCGGTCCGGTGGAGGTCGGCCTGGCGTCGGGTACGGGAGGTGGTGTGTGGAGGAGTGCGGTGCGCGCCTGCTTCCAGATCCTCTCACACAGTTGGAGGTGGGCCTGAACAGAGGGAACGGAAAACTCCTCCTCCTGGACAGGAAACAGGGGAGGTTGGTACCCCAGAGAGCACTCGAAGGGTGACAACCCAGTAGCAGTAACCCAGTAACCGAGCGGAGTTCGTCAATGAGTTGTGGGCATATTCCACCCAGGGGAGGAGCTTGCTCCAGGAGGAGGGGTTGCGGGAGGTCACGCACCGCAGGTCTACCTCTCCGTCTGCAGGTGGTAGCTGGAGGACAAGCTGGCGGAGGCCCCCAGGGAGTGGCAGAATGCCTTCCAAACTTGGGAGGAGAACTGGGGCCCACGGTCCGAGACAATGTTGGAGGGGATCCCGTGCAGCCTCACCACATGCAGCACCAGGAGCTCCACCATCTCCGACACCGAGGGGAGCTTGGGTAGGGGGATAAAGTGGACTGCCTTGGAGAACCGGTCGATGATGGTAAGGATGGTGGTGTTGCCATCTGAAGGTGGGAGACCGGTGACAAAATCCACCCCGATGTGGCTCCAAGGTCGGCCCAGGATGGGGAGGGGGCGGAGAAGGCCAGTGGCTGGCTGGTGGGAGGTCTTTCTCCTGGCACAGATGGGACAGACGAGGACGGAAAAAAAAAAAAAAAAGAAAGAAGAGAAAAGAATGTCTCTGTGTGTGTATTTACAGTAGGCTAATCTGCATTTTTACATGTGGTGCTGATTGCTCATTTTGGAGTCAATCAATTGTCAAGACTTTTTCTACTTGTTAAAATGTATCTATTTATTTTATTCATCCAACGTCTCCCGTTTGCTGTAACTATACGGCGAATGTAGGTGTTCGAGTTGAAATTGAAGTATCGTCTGCTCTGTGATAAATTATAATAGGGCAATAATAATGTAGCAAGAACATGCGAACTACACAACAATAAAAAAGTTGAATCCCGTTCTAACAAAGAAACACTACTAAATTCTATTACAGCATGGCAAACATTAAAACATTAGTACAAATCTAATTGCTTGCTTTCGGCAAAATTGGTTTACTCTGCTGCTCTCAATTACTCAATCTGTTAAAAACTCAAAAACAGTAGGCTAAAAACACAGCTAGTTTTCGGTGTTCTTGCTTGCTCGCTCCTCTCTCTCTCTCTCTCTTGCCCTCTCACCCCGTTGTACTATGTGATTTGAGCCGCCGCCTACGTAAATTGCGCAGCCTTTATTGGCAAAAACCGACTTGTGTTTTTTTTTTTTTGGGGTTTGGTCGGTCTCGGGCTCAGTATTGTATGCGATGGTTCAGTTCGGGTTTGAATTTTCAGGCACGTTGAGAACTCTACCCCCGGGTGGCAGGACAGGCGAGAGGAGTGCGCCCACTGTAGGACCTGGGTACGGACGGAATCGGGAACAAAGAAACGGGAGTCAGGGTTATTGCAGGGGTCCGGCTGGGTTACCTGAGCGGCCTTGATGACTTTTTCAATCCTCCACGTGACCGCAACCACCACACAGGATGGAGGAACGACGGGGTCCGGGGACCGCAGGACTGGCTTCTGGGGAGTAGAGGCGGGACAGGGCGTCAAGCTTGATGTTGCGGGAACCAGGTCTGTAGGTGATAGTGAAATTAAAGTGGCCGAAGAACAGAGCCCAGTGGGCCTGGCAGGAGATGAGGCGTTTCGCGGACTGAATATAGGCCAGGTTTTTATAGTCCATCCAGACGATGAAGGGAAGCTCCGCCCCCTCTAACCAATGCCTCTACTCGCCAAGGGCGAGCTTAACTGCCACGAGTTCTCTGTTGCCGACATCGTAATTGCGCTCGGCTGGGGATAGTCGGTGGGAAAAGTAGGCACAAGGGTGAATCTTTAGGTCCTTACCAGAACGTTGTGAAAGGATGGCCCCCACCCCAGAATCAGAGGCCTCAACCTCCACCATGAACTGGCAGCTTGGATCGGGATGGGCCAGTATAGGCGCAGAGGTAAACCTGGACTTGAGTGGTAAATGCAGCGTTAGCTTCAGAAGACCAGACAAAGGGAACAGAGGGAGAGGTGAGATTGGTGAGGGGAGCGGTGACCTGGCTGTAGCCATGGATATACCACCTGTAGAAGTTAGTGAAACCCAGAAACTGTTGGAGGTGTTTGCGGGACGTCGAACTGGATCTTAGCTCGATGGGGCTCGATTATAAAGCCTAGAAATGATACTGACAGTACGTGAAATTCACATTTCTCGTCCTTGACACGCAGTTTGTTTTCCAGTAATCGTTGCAGGAATTGTTTAACGTGCTGGACATGCTCTTCTGGGTTTTTAGAGAATATCAATATATCGTCTATGTAGACGAACACTGACTGATTCAGGAGGTCCCGGAGGACGTCATTGACGAGGGCCTGGAACACAACCAGGGCGTTAGTGCGCCCAAACGGGATGACCAGGTATTCGAAACGCCGTCTTCCACTCATCCCCCTCCCGGATCCAGACCAAGTGGTAGGCATTCCGGAGATCCAGCTTGGAGAAGACAGTGGCACCATGTAGGGGCTCAAAGGCAAAGTTGATTAGTGGTAGTGGGTATTTATTGCAAACAGTGATTGAGTTGAGGCCACGGTAGTCAATACAGGGGTGAAGGGTACCGTCTTTCTTGGTTACGAAGAAGAATCCCGCTTCCACCAGCGAAGAGGAAGGGCGAATGCTACCTGCAGCCAACGCGTCGTGGATGTACGTCCATAGAAGCCCTCTCAGGAAGGGACAGGCTGTAGAGGCAGCTGGATAGCAGTGTGGCCCCTGGGAGCAGATCAATTCCGCAGTTGTACAGTCTGTGGGGAGGCAAGGACAGAGCGAGTGACTTATTAAACACCTTGCGAGGTCATGAAACTGGTCCAAAACAGAAGGTCAGGAGGTGGAGCGCTAGGGACCGACTTAGCGCCTCCAGACGAGGGCAGAGCGGAACGGAGACAGGTAGAGTGACATTTGGAGCTCCAACTCTGTACTTGAGTGGTCTCCCAGTTTAGGTGTGGGTTGTGGAGCTTCAACCACAGTTGACCGAGGACCATAGGAGACTGTGATGAGTGGAGGACGAGGAATTGGATGGTTTCCCAGTGGTTGCCGGACAAGACGAGCTGGAGCGGAACAGTAGAGTGGGTGACCCGAGCAATGGGTTCATCGAGGGAGTCGGCATTGAGCGGGTTGGTGAGTGGTTCAGTGGGGATACCGGAACGGGAGATGAATGACGCATCCAAGAAGTTCGAGTCGGCTCCGGAGTCAACGAGGGCGGACAAGGAGACAGATTAGTGATTCCAACAGACAGTGGCTTTCAGCAGGAACCGGGACTGGGCTAGAACGGGTGCAGAGATAGGGCTCGCCAGTACACCCAGACCCAGTTCTACTGATGAGCCGGCACTTTTGGGCTAATGGGACAGGCAGCCAACCAGTGGCCCGGATTGCCACAGTACAGGCAGGATCCAGTACGGAATCTTTGTTGCCACTCTTCAGAGGTGACCAGGATACTACCCAACTGCATGGGTTCTTCTTCTGAGGGATCAGGAACCAAGCGTGAAGAAGGACCGGAGGATAGAGGCAGAGAATCCTGATGCGAACAGGGCAGCTGAGTCGAGGAGCCCTGGCAACCCGTCTTTTCCATCTTCCGGGCCCGTAGACGGTTGTCCAGGGAGATGGCGAGTGCGATCAAGTTGTCCAGGGAATTGGAGTCATTCAGGACCACCAACTCCTCCTTCAGTTCTTCCCTGAGCCCATTCAGGAAGATCCCCCGGAGGGCGGCGTCGTTCCAGCCGGATTCCGCGGCCAGGGTACGGAACTCCACGGCATGCTCTGCAGTGCTACGGGACCCCTGGCGGAGGTGGAGCAGGCGCTGGGTGGTGTCACGGCCGCAGACCGGGTGGTCAAAGACCTTGCGCATCTCAGCCATGAAGGGCGGGAAAGGGGAACTGGCGGGCAGCTGCTTGTCTCACACTGCGGTCGCCCAATCCTGTGCGCTGCCTCCCAGACAGGCCATCACGAATGTGATCTTGCTATCAGATCCGTAGGAACCAGGTTGTAGTCGGAACACAAGATTGCATTGCATGAGGAAGCCCCGACATTTCCCCAAATCGCCCAGGTAGCGCTCAGGATGGGGAATGCGGGGATCAAAAATCAAGGGACTATCAAGCTAACTATAAACAACAATCTACCAAAAATAGGCTACTACAACTTACTACAATATTCAAAAAAGGTAAACTGTAGGCTAGCTATATACAGTGGCTTCAGAAAGTATTCATACCCCATTGATTATTTCTCATTTACTCATGCTGTGTTGCAAAGTCAAGGGTTTTTTTCTACTCCTGCAGAAGTATTTCTCTATAATGTGCAGAATTTTAACAAGCTGTTAATTTTTCTTAATTAGGTGCTTTTCATAAGCCACATTATGTCAGAAATAGCTATGCATGCCATGTAGAATAAACTCCCCATGTTCACATTGTGCTTATTGTGCTATATTGCAACAATTACATGAAGAGGTTACATAATTATGTATTTTAACTGATCAAATTAAAGAGTGAAGTGAATCAATAGGCTCCTAATTAAGTTGTTGAACACGTGTTTAACTTTCATAATTTTTTCCTTAAGCTTATTAACACAATGTAGGTTTGGCTTGTTATCATTGTAACAATAGGAACTATTGTTGGTACATGTTGTTGCAACACGGACCTAAGTTGTAGATGCACCTAGTAGAAACAGGCTAGAGTGTAATATTTTGTGAACACTGCCGATACTAAATAAAACTACTAGCCCAGTTGGGTTGAAATAAGAAATTCTGGAGTCTTCCTCTGTGTGAAAGAACAGAATTTAACATGGTGGCAGCGGCAGAGGACTTCGCCTGTGTGTTCCGCGCTACGCCGGAGGGGGAGAGATGGTAGCTAATGCTAATAGCTAATGTTTACTAACGTGACCTGACCCGCCTGCCGTGTGATATGGAAGGATTAAAACCTCCACAAACGTTGTGCCTGGACTCCAGCAACTATGACGGACGAGGATGACAAGCAGAAGGTGAAACTTTTCAGCTATCCTGTCGGCGAGAGTGACAGGGAACTACTGGATACGCTGATGGGTGATACAGCTAAGGATGCATGGAAGCTGGATGACATTATTAATAAGTTTGATGAACATTGTAACCCCAGCGTTAACGAGACTGGAACGTTATCGTTTCTTTACAAGAAACCAAGGCGCCAGTGAAACTATTGACAGTTATGTCACAGAACTGAAGTTGTTGACCAAAACATGCAACTTTGGAACTTTGAGAGACTCCCTCATTCGTGATCGGATTGTGTGTGGGAGCAACAATACAAGCATGAGAGAAAGACTGCTCCGTGAGAAGAAACTGACGCTGGACATGTGCGTACAGCTGTGCAGGGCCGCAGAGCTGTCTCGGGAGAATATTAAAGTCATCTCAGGACCGATGGTGGAAGAGGTGCATGCACTGCAAGTAGCAGAGAGCCAGAGACAAAGCAGCAACATTGTGGATAGCAAATTCTGCGGGAAAACGCATGAAAAGAGCAAACAGAAATGCCGGGCGTACGGTAAGAAGTGCAAAAAGTGTGGCAGAGAGAACCACTTTGCAGCAAAATGTAGAGCAAGCCAGAAACAAAGAACAAAGAAACACGTGCACAATGTCACACAATATGAGAGTGATGAGTATGAAGAAATTCTCTGTGTTACTAAAGCAGAGACAGAAACCTCTTTCACACATGCAGCCTTATCCGTAAATTTTCCGGAACATTGCCAGATAGGGGTCATGTGTGAATAAGAGCCGAAGTCGAAATTCCGGAATATCCGCGCCGGCAATTTGCCGTGACAAGACCTAGTGAGGTTTCCATAAAAGTTCCATATCGATGTGACGTGTGAACAAAGCCAGAACATTACCGGATCAATCACGCCAGCCCGTGGTTTTTCGCCTGAGGGATGGTTCTAAGAGATGTAAAACGTAGTCAAAGGTTTCGCGTGACATACGGAAATGCTCCCTCCACTGCCCGTCGTCAAAATTATTCATGACACTAGACCAGAAGACTTTGCCATGGGGTCGCTCCCGTACCCACATTTGTATCGCCGAGCCCCGAGCCACATGAAAGACTTGTACAGCCTCCAGCCGCCACAGGCGACGTCTCCGGCTTTGAGCCAAGCTAAAGCGGAGTTGTTCCCTACTTATCCTGATTTTTTCATCAAGTTTTTGTTTACGAATGGTGTTTCGTGATTGGAACAGATTTATTAATGCCAGCGTTTGCCTCGAAAATGTGTAAATAAACAAGAGTAACTGTAGTACAACTGCACACTCTTCATCACTTCATCACCCGCCATTTTTTCAGAAGTAAATAAACAAACGTATCCTAGCAACATAGGGTAGAGCGTTGGTTGTATGAACGCTACCAATACGGAACATTACGGAATATTGCTGGATCAACTTTTCCGGTAATGTTCCGTATTGCATGTGTGAAAGAGGTTAGAGAAAGTGAATGCAGTGGACAGTGACAAAGTGAATGACACTCAGCTCTTTGCTGGCATGCTCCTGGGCAAAGATGTCGTAAAATTCCAAATCGACTGTGGTGCCACTTGTAATGTCATCACAATTAATCTGCTTAATCCTGTCACTGAACTTGAAGACACTAAGGGCCCTATCTTACACCCGGCGCAAAGTGGCGCTAACGCAAACGCAAGTGTCTTTGCTATCTTACACCCGGCGCTAGGTCCATAATAACGCCTAACGCTTACGCCGTCAAACTAGCATTGCGCCATTAACTAGTCTTGCGCCATCATTAGTGAACTGGGCGTGTTGGTCTTAAGATGAGGAGTGGCCAGGATTCTTTTTGGCGTATTGCTATCTTGAGCCAGCAGAAAGCGCTTGCGCTAGAACCACCACAAACCTGGTCTAAAGTCATGTCGCAGTTGTTTACATGCTATTTTAACGGCGCATATAAGTGCGTCTACATAGGTGTGTGCACAACGCGCATACCCTCCTGTCTGTTACACACAGGGGCGTGCACAGGCATGACTAAAATATCTAGATCACAATGTGAAATATTATTATTGTGTAGGCTATATCAAAAATGCATAATAATAAAAGGTTCCATAGGTCCACATACCTTTCCCTCAGCGAAGGGAAACAATGCCACATTACATTGCTCTCAGCCCACTCCATCAACATCCAGGCGATGTGCGATGGTACGGGACAATGGCTATCCATTAAAAAGGAGCTGATAACACCTATAGCTATCAAGCCTAATGCGCGAATTGTCTTTGCACCTAATGCGTGAATTGTCATTCAATGGAAAACTCGCGCACGGCAATAGACGGACATTTAAGTTCTGAAAATGCGCTTCAGATGTCATTACAATACAGCTCTGTTTATCTATGAATACAGCCTGTAAGTAAATAGAATGGTTTGTGACTGAAAAAAGTTCAGAACCTTGTCCAGTGAATATTGCATTTATTGTTTTTCAAATAGCCTAGGCTACAGCGAATTCGCTGTGCATAAGGTTTTTTTCGATAGCCTATGGTTAAAAAACGGAGATGTCACCATGTTAACTAAATTGTAACCTTAGCTATTCTTCGTCCTTCATATTTTTTTAAATTACAGTGACCACTCTCACCGTTTAAAACCCAGCTGATTTCACCCGTTATTCCTTAACTGAACAAAACGATTTTAAAGAGAACTACGCGTCTAATTAGAAACTAAAACAAATTTGCAGCACGTTACACAATTAATTCACAATTCATTTTAATGCCATTCTCTGCACGTGAGCTGCATGTTCTGTTTCCCCTGCTGTAAGTCGCACGTTTAACGGTCTTCCTGGGAAAGTGGATTGTTTTAAAGGATTACGCTACGAGTAAAACAGGTTGGTCACATTTCCATAAACAGGACATTATTAAACAAGGGGAAATATGCGTGAACTTATGGGTTGCGAACCTGACAGCTTTATTGTATGGCTATTTAGTGTCATCATTAAGGCAAAATAACGGTATGTATGTTATTAATCAATATTAGCCTACTATGCAGGTAGCCTAATGAACTTTGGATGAAGCTTGAACTTCGAGAACTCCATGAGAACAGCCTCTTGGAATTGATGTTTGACACTTTCATTGCATAATCAAACGAAATTCGCTGAACAAGCAGGCTAATTTGGCGTTTTCTAAGGTGAGACTGAAGCCATTGATAGCTTATTCTCAGCTGTTGCAGGTCCTTTTAACGAAATTTAACCGCACATATTTTGTAAAATAACAGCCCTGTCTGGAATTACCGGGAACTCATAGGCTAATGGTTAGTCCGAATAATATTGATCATACTCCATTTAGCCTATTCCTTGATCACACTAAACACGCACGAGCATGTCTGTTTCGCCATCATAAGCAATCCGCCAAGGTGGAAAAGCAGGCTTTTAAAGGGAATGGGATATGACATTTTGATTGGTTTATTGAATGTCACGCCCAAGACACACCTATAATTAATGAAGCGACTAGGTTCAGCCCAGTTGCACCTTGCGCCGTGCTTAGCGCCAAAAAAACACACCGTTAAAATAGCAAAAGTGGACTTGGACACGCCCTAAATGGATTTAGCGCCATGCGCTTAGACTAAGCGCCAAGATAGGGCCCTTAGACTGTACTAGTAATGTATAATAAAAGCAAACTGAGGCCACTGGGGAAATGTAAAGTTAAACTACGAAACCCCAGAAACCACAAACTTTACCAGTTAGAGTTCCAGGTGGTGGACAAAGACTGTACTGTGCCACTGCTGGGTAAAAAAGCCAGCGAGGCTATGAAACTTATAAAGGTACATTATGAGAACATTATGGCAATAGACAGCATTGTTACCTCAGAGATGCCCACAGGTGGACAGTGGACAATGGGACAAATACAAGCAGAGTATGCTGATGTGTTCACTGGCGATGGCTGCCTTGAGGGAGAATACACAATTGAGGTAGACAATACTGTGAAGCCTGTGCAGCTGCCAAAGAGACGTGTTCCAGTCACCATGATGAAGCCGCTGAAGGATGAACTGCAGGACCTGCAGCGCAGAGGCATCATCACACCTGTAGAATGCAGGGACTGGATCAGCGGGATGGTTGTAATACAAAAACAGAATGGGAAGGTAAGAGTGTGCATTGATCCCAGACCCTTGAATAACGCGTTAAAGCGCAGCCACTTCCCACTGCCAACCATTGAAGACATACTCCCGGACCTGTCCAAAGCCAAAGTGTTTACGGTGTGTGACGTCAAAAGTGGTTTCTGGCATGTCAAGCTAGAAGAGGAGTCCAGTTACCTAACAACGTTCTCCACTCCACAGATCGCTGAGGATGCCAATGGGGATAAGTCCGGCTCCTGAAATCTTCCAGCGAAAGCTCACACAAGCATTGGAGGATCTGCCTGGTCTGTACATTATTGCAGATGATGTGCTGATAACAGGACAAGGTGAGACGCAAGAGGCAGCTGAGCGTGACCATGATGAAAAGCTGAGACAGTTTCTCAGCTGATGCAGGCAAAAGAACATTAAACTAAACGCAGAAAAACTAAAACTGAGACAAAAGGAGGCAGCGTACATCGGTCACCGCCTGACAGCGGATGGACTAAAAATAGATCCAGAAAAAGTGCGTGCCATCAAACAGATGCCTGAACCAACAGATGTGAAAGCAGTTCAGAGGCTATTGGGTATGGTAAATTACCTGGCCAAGTTTTGCCCTCACCTCTCAGACCAGTGTCAGGTGTTGAGGCAACTGGACAGCACAACATGAGGAAGTGTTTCTGAAACTGAAAGAGACTATTGCAAACGCTCCAGTGCTGAAATATTATAACCCAGAGGAAGAACTGACTGTACAGTGTGACGCCTCAGACACAGGTTTGGGCGCCGCACTCATGCAGAGCGGCAAACCTGTCGCATTCGCAAGTAGAGCAGTCACACAAACAGAGCGAGGCTATGCTCAAATAGAAAAAGAGTTCTTAGCTATGGTATTCAGCATGGAAAAGTTCCACCAGTACACTTATAGCCACAAAGTTACTATTCAAAGTGATCACAAGCCGCTAGAAACCATAGTGAGAAAACCACTACTGAGTGCGCCCAAAAGACTTCAGAGAATGATGCTGCGCATTCAGTAGTACGACCTGGACGTAGTGTATGTACCTGGAAAAGACATGCTGCTAGCGGACACCCTGAGCAGAGCCTATCTTCCTGAGTGTTCATCCTATGGCTCAGTGGAAGCAGAAATAGAGACTGTTAATATGGTACAACACTTACCTATTTCTGCAGACAGACTCCACGCGATCTGTTCTGCGACAAATGAGGATGAAACACGACAGACTCTCATCAAAACTATGCGCCAGGGATGGCCAAATGACAAGACAAAAACACCAAGTGAAATCAGGCCATACTTCTCATTCCAGGAGGAGCTGAGCTATCAAGACGGAATAGTGTTCAGGGGTGAACGCGCTGTCATTCCTGATGCACTAAAGAGAGAGATCACTCACCGTTTACACGCTTCTCATCTGGGTGTGGAAGGATGCCTGCGGAGGGCTAAAGAGTGTGTTTACTGGCAGGACATGAACGACCAGATCAAGACGTATGTAGCCAAGTGTGACATCTGCAGGTCAGTGGACAATAAACAACAAAAATAAACTCTAATCTCACATGACATGCGGAGCAGACCATGGACAAAGGTGGGCACAGATTTGTTTTCGTTTGACAACAGGGACTACCTCATCACTGTAGATTATTACTCCAATTTTTGGGAAGTAGACTACCTGTCAGATACAAAGTCCACTACAGTGATAAGGAAGCTGAAAGCCCATTTTGCTCGCCAGGGTATCCCTGATACTGTCATTTCAGACAATGGACCACAATATGCGTCCCACGAGTTCCAGAAATTCAGCCGACCATGGGAATTTCAGCATAAGACATCATCACCAGGCTACCCTCAGAGTAACGGCAAAGCGGAATCAGCCATCAAGACGGCAAAGAGACTCATGCTCAAAGCCAAAGCTGCTGGACAGGACCCTTATCTGGCGTTTCTGGACCACCGCAATACGCCATTACAAGGCCTGGTTACCAGTCCAGCACAGAGGCTATTCAGCCCCCGCACCAGAACGCTCCTGCCCACAAATATAAGTCTCCTACAGCCGAAAGTCGAACAGGCACAACAGGAGCTGGAAAACAATCAACAGCGTCAGTGTGCCTACTACAACAGATCAGCTAGAGACCTAGACACGCTCAAGCCGGGTGACTGTGTGAGAATACAGCCACTCGAACCCCACACTGTCTGGAGAATAGGCAGAGTGCTGAAGCCAATCGATGCTAGGTCCTACCAAGTGCTGTTACACTCTGGTGGTGTTCTCAGGAGAAATCGGAGACACCTCAGACGTGCTCAAGGAGTGACCCCCAGTGAGCCCACTGACATAGAGACTGATAACACCAGTCATTCAGAGCCTGTCCCTCCGCACACTGTCTCTGAGAGAAACACAACCACGGACACTGGTGACAGGGACACACCTGTTACCACCAGAGCTGGTCGCACAGTGGTGAAGCCACAACGCTACAAGGACTTTGTGACTTCAAACAAATAAACAAATGTGTGGCACTAATAGACTTTGGGGGGAAAAGGGGAATAGTTTAAACAATTTTGGACAGAAGTTTCTGAAATGTTGATGTGTGCATATGTTCATTCATGCTCAAAAAAAACAAAGTTGTGTGCAATTTTCAGGAATGTTTACTTAGCCAATGTTTGTGAAATTCCAAACTGTGAACTTTGCAGATATGCACTAGTGTTAAGAGAAGATTTTTGTTGCTATTATTAAGAGGAGATTTTATGTTTTATTATTTACAAGATACAAATCACACATATGTTTGTAAACTGTTCTGAAAAGAGGAAAAACTTAAAAGGGAAAGGATGTAACAATAGGAACTATTGTTGGTACATGTTGTTGCAACACGGACCGAAGTTGTAGATAGAACTAGTAGAAGTCTAGTAGAAACAGGCTAGAGTGTAATATTTTGTGAACACTGCTGATACTAAATGAAACTACTAGCCCAGTTGGGTTGAAATAAGAAATTCTGGAGTCTTCGTCTATGTGAAAGAACAGAATTTAACAATCATTAGCTTTGGTTTGAATTCTTCATTATCTACCAAATGGTTAGTTTTAGTGGCCATGTGTCCACTTTCACCAATTAGGAGCCTATTGATTCAAATCAGTCTTTAAATTGATCAGTTAAATAGTTTTCTTATCTCTTAAATAATATAGCACAACTAGATTAACAATTCCTAAAGAAATTATAGGTGTGGTTGCTTCACAATTATCAATTGCTGGAAATGGCATAGAAAGGTGGTAATATGGTATAGTGTGAGGTGGAAAATAAAAGGTGGAAATGGTATGAACTGGTAATGCAGTATCAAGGGATCTAGTGAAGGTGAACATGCTAAAATATGGTGATGTAGCCTATTTTGTGGTAAGTAGTCTAAAGAACCTGGAAGTGATACAAAGAAGTAATGAACTGTGATAAAAGCACAAAAAGGTAATGTCAAATCATCTGGGATAGTATTGTTGGGTCATAACAGTGTTGTAGAGCAGTGGTTCTCAAACTTGGTCCTGGGGCCCCCCTGTGTATGCTGGTTTTCGTTCCGAGAATTTTAACAAGCTGTTAATTTTTCTTAATTGCACTTTTCATATTTTGATGGGTTATTTACCCTCTTAAGACAAATTATGTCAGTAAATGGCTATGCATGCCATGTAGAATAAATGTCCCATGTTTTTGCTTATTGTGCTATATTGCAAACAACTACAAAAAAAGAGTTAACAAAATGTTATTACTGATCAAATTAAAGACTGAGGTGAATCAATATGCTCTAGGGGTATGCAGCGTAGGGTTGTCACGATACCAGAATTTTAAACTTCGATACGATACTAGTATAAGAAAACGATACTCGATACCTCTTTCGATACCACGGCACACACAAAAATAGGATACATTTTTTAAAAATTATTATTAACAACCTGCACAACCGATTAACAACCTGCACAACCGAACGACGCGCGTTTCGGCTTATCTTCGTCAGGTTCGTTCGAACCTGATGAAGATAAGCCGAAACGCGCGTCGTTCGTTCAACTTTTTAATAAATCTTTTTTGCATCTAAACGTTTTTTGCCTCTGAAGGTCAGTCTTTTAACTTTTTCGTTTGAGTGTGCGGACTGAACATTGGATCTTTGCACTGTATTTTCATCCTGATTTTCTCTTTTTTCATGTTTCTTCATCTTGCCGACACCAGCACCTCCTTGATGGAAACACGTTTGTGCACAAAGCTTTTTCCTTTTTTTCTTTATATATATATATATATATATATATATATATATATATATATATATATATATATATATATATATATATATATAATTAAAAGAATTCCTATAAAAAATATTGTGCGCTCACAAAGTGCGCCCTGGCGGGATGTGTCTGCCGGCACCAGAAGGGCTCTCGAGGCCTAAGTACATACAGTACAAGGACAACTACAGGGCTGCGTTCAGATGCTAATTTAATTCTTTCTTCCTGTCGTTCCCTTCCCTTGATTCAAGGGAATTCACATTGAAGCAAGGGAAGGGAACGACAGGAAGAAAGCATTAATTTTGGATCCGAACGCAGTCCAGCACTTCAACATGTCGTACATCTATGGCCTCTCGCCAGAACAGCTGCATTTGCTAGCTAGCACTGTCCATTAACATGAAGCAAGTTGTGTCAACTGGGTGACCGTTTACGTCCACTGGGTGTTGGCTAGCGGCTAGCTAGCTGTCATTCATTCTTCCAATTATTAATTCTTAACTGTCCTTTTTTCCATAATTAACGTGAATCACCACACTGTTGTATCATCAAACATTGTTAATTTACTTAAACGTAATGACATTTTCAATGATAAAATAACTTACATTTATGACGTTTCTTTAAGGGAATCCAAAGAATATGTAATATCTCTGAGGGAATCTGTCAAAGTTGTCTTTGAGATTGACAGCTTTCGCGCGTCACGGTGGCCCTCGAGACACGATCATACTCTTGCGCATAGTAAGGCCCGCCTCCAGCAAGAAGAGATAAACAATCGGTGCATGTGGAATACTTTTACCAAAACGAAACGTATCAAGATGGATCTTCCAAATGTTGTTTATTTCACAGATATGTGTTTACTTGCGTATTCCTATCAAATGATTGCGTTTGCTGTAACGTTACTGTGCGATACTTACGTGAATTTGCAGGACTGTTTTCCCTTCGGCGAATGACAATCCTGAATCCGTGATCAACATTGCTTGCTTGTTGACATCTACCCGGTGTTTGTTGTTATAATCGTTGTGCTGACATTATCATATAGGCCTACACTTAGGTAAGCGCAAAGTTTCTCGTTTATATGCTTTACTCACAAGTGTGTGAATTGACCTGGATATGAAGCGTCCGTAGCGCAAAATAATATAGTTTCTAAAGAGATAAGACGGAGCATTTAACGGCCATATATGACGTTGCTGAAAGTTAGCTTTGCTTAGAAAGTTTGAACACAATCGCATTTCAAATGAGTTTATGACAGCAACTTTCCCATGAAAGCGCTTTACGTTTAAAACGTTTTTACGTTACTCTAAAACGTTTAC
Organism: Synaphobranchus kaupii; assembly: GCA_029718625.1. Taxonomy (NCBI): domain Eukaryota; kingdom Metazoa; phylum Chordata; class Actinopteri; order Anguilliformes; family Synaphobranchidae; genus Synaphobranchus; species Synaphobranchus kaupii. The sequence goes on from CM056378.1 coordinate 62,314,367, forward strand.
AAGGCCACTACAATGCCATTTACTCCAGCATTTTGAAGGGGAGAGAGTGGATTGTTTTGTTTTGTTTACAAAAAAGTCAAAAAAATAATAATAATTCAGCAGCGGCGGTCATATTTCGTATCGCTAGGTGCATATAAGGGAAACACTGGTCTGGGTGTCCTTTGCAGCTTCTCTCTGGTGCTATCTGAGAGAAAATCCATAATTAGATTTGATGGTATAATTCTTAAATTGCATGTATTTTTATACAATTAAAATTAATAAAACTTTCTGTCAGGTCCAACATCACTGGCAGTAATCAATGCGCAAGATCAGCCAGCTATTTTACGTTAGCTAACGTTGGCTGAAACTAATTTTGGATAAATGTGTAACGTTATTTCGTCAGCTCAGCTGTCAGTGCAACCCTGTTACCTTACTTAGGCTAATGTAGTTGGTGTAGCAACACACAACATAGCAAGCCAGATAGTTAGATGCTAGCTTGCTCTGAGAAGAAGAAAAAAAAGCTAGGCTAGTTAACGTTATAGCTGCTAACGTTAGCTCGCTCAGGGGAAACTTTCTGAGCTCATCAGCATCACATCGCAACGTCATTCATGACAATAACTGTACACTTATTAAATAATATTAACTCAACATTACTTCTCTCAATTCTTTGGAGAGATCAGGGTGCCGGTCTTCAGATGCTTTGCCAAATTTGAACTGTTCCCTCTTGTTGGCACCGTTTTGAAGCACCTTTGGCAAATCGGCTTTTGCAAATCTTTCACCTTTCCTTCTGCATCCGCCTCATAGGCAAAATATTGCCAAACAGCACTCCTACTATTTTCTTTTTCGACTAACGTTAGTTCTAGAGCTGGACTTACCATGGCTAACTCTAGCTAGCTTATTGAATAACAGTGACGGGTCGCTGGCTGTTCTGAGTGACATCCACTGGCGTGTTTTGTCTCTCGCTCTCCTTCTGATCATCATCGTACCTGTAGTGCTTGTGCCACTCACGAAAAGTATCGAAGTATCGATACTTTTGACAACCCTAGTGCAGCGATGCCACTATCTGTATCTGTATCTGTTCGACCATCAACATTATCGGTATCTGTATAAAAAACCGGGAAGTGGGCGGGCTTCAACAGGAAGCTATGTTACATATAGGAAATGTCATATTTTCTAGTCTAAAATGAACTGTTATTGCAATTTATGAGTTTTTACCCCCCTCCCTTTCTTTTTTTCTTTTCAATAACTTTTTATAAGAACTATACTCTGTACTTTATACTTATTTATCTATTTTTTTGTTTCGTTAAAGGTCGTTTTTGTTAAACTATTTGAACCCCCACCCCCTAACTGGGGGACACTGAACAATAATTTTGGATAAGAACTGGAAAAAATCTGAAGTGCAATATATAATCAACTCAGAATGAAAAGGCAGTTTTATAAAAACATCAAACCATTCCATTATACATTCGAATGGATACTATTTCCACAATAACAGCCCTTTCTGCCTGTTGTGATTTCATATTGTATTTTCTTTTGTTAGTTTTTTATTTTACGATATGTACTTGGATATTTAGCCTAATATAATAATGTATAGGAAGCTCCGACACCAATTTTCTTTTTAAAGTTTGGCCTGTACCAATCCCAATTTATTTTATTAGAAATACATATTATTATTATTATTATTATTATTATTATTATTATTATTATTACCATTACTATTATGATTGTTATTGTTATTATTATTACTTTATAAAATGCAAGACGACTAACGATTTATTTATAAAAACACTCTAAATTAAAAAAGTAAAATGAACAGTCCAACAAGATGCATTACATTAACTAGCTAGCAGTAACAACAAAGTTCTAGAACACCTGAACAGTTTTTAATTCAATAAACTGAGAAAAAAACGTCTCTGGATGTGGCTGCATTTCAACAGCTTTTAGTACGCCATTGGTTAAACCGATCACCGCGACAAGCCTAGATAAAAAAAAATTTCTGCAGTGTGAAACGTTACATTTTTATTTTATTAATTGCGTTGTGAATTTGGGCTCATGGAATGACGAGATTGACAGAATTGATTACGCAGCAATACGGAGGCAGAACAGATGGTCACAGTTTAAAAATACAAACAACACAACTAGCATGAATACAAAAATTAGCCAGTAGGCTAAGTGACATTTCAAAACGAGACATAGGCTACAATGATTCTAGCTGTTCCTTTGCTTTCTTTTAAAATGTGTTTTTACATTCTGAAAGTGGCGAGATTTGGCGTAGATTAAAGCAAGCAGCACTATAGTTTCACGTTTGCATGCAAAATGTTGAGATTTAGGTCTACAAGACACACTGTTCGATTATAACAACACGTTAAAGATAGGTTGAGTATCCGTAATTTCAGGGACTGATTGAGTCACATGGTAGATATGGAACGGCTCGCTAATTATACATTTTAATGTTTTTAATAACCAAATAAACAATCCAATGCTTAATTATGTAAAGTTCAAAAGAGGCATAGAGACAGGTGGGCACTGAATCAAAGATTTCCCTGCTGCAATTTAATTATTTCCCGCATCCGAATATGAACTGGCAACTTCGGATAGGAAAAAATCAGTTTCCAACCCACAATCCGTGCACTTCCGGATTTCGGCTTTGGCTTCGGGCACACCCCTAATATGCTCCTAATTAGGTAATTGAACACATAGCCTATGTGTTTAAGTTCTTTCATAATTTTGTTTCCTTAAACTTATTAACACAATGCCGGTTTGGCTCATTATCAATTTGCGTTGTCGTTGTGTTGTTCATTATCAACCAAATGGTTAGTTTTCATGCCCATGTGTCCACGCTTTCACCAATTAGGAGCCTATTGATTCACCTCTGCCTTTCATTTGCTCAGTTTTGTTACCTTTTTAATGAAATTGATTGCAATATAGCACAATAAGCTAAATGTAAGCATGGGACATTTATTCTACATGGCATATATAGCTATTTTCTGACATAATTTGGCTTGAGGGTAAAATAATCCATCAAAACATGAAAAGTGCAATTAAGAAAAATTAACAGCTTGTTAAAATTCCCAGCATCACAGGGGGGCCCCAGGACTGAGTTTGAGAACCACTGTTGTAGAGGAAGGAATTGTGAATGCCCAATTTACTGTGTCCTGTGTACTGCATTTCTGTTGTCACTTTTGCATTTGTGTTGTGGCTTTTGCAGTTGTGTTTTCCGTTAATGCGCTTGTGTTTTTCGAATTTGCAAGGCGTTTTGGATATGCAGTACGTTCGACACTTCTCGTCCACCGTAGGTGGGGGCTCAAATTGGTTTTTGAAACGGGCCTCCAAATGGCAAAGGCAGAGACTCTCCCCCAGGGGGAGACTACAATCTTTGGTCTAAAACACGTAACGCCTCAGAGAGACCGACAGAGAGACCACATCGTTTCGGGCTGTATTTTTTTAGTGGAAGTCAATGGACAAGATCCCTTAGCACCCTGAACAAGCTGCTGTTTTGTGGACACTTAATAAATTGACTGCCTTGTCGCTCATCTTCAAGATGTTTGTCACCACATATTCATTTTGGTGTGAGCTATGTTGTGTCTACTACAAAAAGAAATACTGTTTTGTGAGATAAGAGACAGTAGGGAATGTTGCAGCAATTAGAATTAAGACACTACAGGCCCAGCATCTTGGAGCTAGCAGCCAAACTGTGGGATAAGTACCTGAAATCGATTGCTCCATGCCTGTATACCATTGTTTAATAATAAAAAATAAATCAGTGTTAGATTGTGTGTCTGCTTGTTGGCGAGTCCGTTTTTGAAAGGATGTTTAAAGGTAACTGATACTATAGCTAGCTAGCCAATTAGCTACATAGCTAAAACATCCAAATTTGCGTTTTTTCTACTCTTGGAATTGTGTTCCACATTCTACCAAAACATCAGTGTGTATCGCCATGCCACGTCTATGTGCAGCAGTAACGTTAAATTGTAATAATAGGTCGAGACAAGGACTTTAAATTATTTTTTTATTTCCTTCTGATGATTTGCAGTAGGCCCACGTTACATAGGCTAGCTAGGTAGCACCTGTAAAAACGGTTTCCCTTCCTAATGCAATTAAAGTGTGGCTATATGTCTTTGGTGAACACAGATATTTCAGTGTAACAGTGGTGATCAAGCAAGTCACTCTTTATAGGTACATGGAGTGGTAATATCATAAATGGTCGTTTTTCTGTCTTTCAAAATATTAACGGGTGTGCAATACCATATTGCCAAATGCCGTTGATAACTGTCGAAAAACTCTGAAGTCTCACTGACGTCAATACTTTGAAATGATTGGCTAGCAACGATGCACACGATCTAAGCTACTGCTAGCCGTTATGCTTTTCACAATGCAAAAGACGCGGAGTCTCCCATTTCCCCCTTTATAAGAAAATCTCTGGCAAAGGCCTCCTATGGACGGAAGTAGGCGACGTCGTTAACTATTGAATTTCTCATCGCCATTTTTCCAAACTCAGAAGGTTGTTGACAGTTGCTGAGCACTCACATAGAACAGAACGTTAAGTGATTCAAAATCCTCACCGTGAGCTATAGCCTACTCCACGTGCCCATTGACTCCCATTCATTTTTTGGCGATAAAATGTCAAATATCTCAAAAAGTGTATATGCTATAAATGTAAAGTAATAGCAACCTGGATGGGGTATAAAGGTCTAATATGAGGTATGAATGGTGTCGATGGTGTGAATGGTGTAAGAAGAGATAGGTTCTCAAAAATCGGAATAATAATACACTACTCACAAAAAGTTAGGGATATTTGGCTTTCGGGTGAAATTTATGGAAAATGTAAGTTCACGCTACAGTGATATTATACGTATCATGAAAGTAGGGCATTTAAGTAGAAGCATGCAATGGTGATTTCCTCATCTCAAACAATTTATTGAAACAAAAGCCAACAACAGTGGTGGGTATACCACAACAAAAATGTCAATGTCTCAATAACTTGTCATGTGCCCTTGAGCATCAATTACAGCTTGACAACGACGTCTCATGCTGTTCACAAGTCGACTTATTGTCTGCTGAGGCATGGCATCCCACTCTTCTTGAAGGGCGGCCCTCAGGTCATTGAGGTTCTGGGGTACAGAGTTACGAGCCTCTACACGGTGAGTCAGCTGATCCCATAGGTTTTCTATGGGATTCAGGTCTGGAGAAAGTGCAGGCCACTCCATTTGAGGTACCCCAGTCTCCAGCAGCCTTTCCCTAATGATGCGACCTCGATGAGCTGGAGCATTGTCGTCCATGAAGATGAAATTAGGCCTGTGTTGTTCATGCAGGGCACAATGACTGGATTAATGATGTTATTCAGGTAGTATGGGCTTGTCACTGTACCATTCACAAAGTGTAGGGCAGTTCTGTATTGACTAGACACACCTGCCCACACTGTAACACCGCCACCACCAAAGGGTCGTCTGGTGACAACAGTGGCTGATGCATAGCGCTCTCCTTGACGTCTCCAACATCGTTGGCAGCCATCATTTCTGCTCAATGTGAATTGACTTTCATCAGAGAACAGCACTGAGGCCCACTGGTCCCTCGTCCAGCGTAAATGCTCCCTGGCCCATGCAAGACGATGACGCCTGTGCCTGGTGGTGTGGTCAGGTACCCTTGCAGGTCGTCTAGCACGCAGACTACGCTGATGTAAACGGTTTCGAATGGTCTGACGTGACACTTGGGTGCCTCTCACCTCCCTTAAATGTGCCTGGAGTTGAGTGGCATTCATCATCCGGTTCCGCAGGGCACTGTTCACAATGAAGCGGTCATCAGTGTGGGATGTGGCCAAAGGACGTCCACTTCTATGCCTTTCTGTGACTCTTCCAGTCTCTCTGTATCTCTGTTGCAACCTGCTGATGACACTCTGTGACACTCTAAGCTCAGTGGCCACTTCCCTCTGAGAACATCCTGTTTGAAGCCTCGCAATGGCGAGGTACTGTTGATCAATTGTTAGGTGTCGTCTTGGTCTCATGATGTCAAAATGTGAACAGCATGATGAAGAGGACTGTTTAAATACCAATTCTAATTGAACCAGGAAATTTATTGGTCGATTCATGGATCAAACACCTGTTGTGAATTTTGCCGTTCAGCTCCTTGTTAGAGAACAGCAAGTTGTGCAAAAAGTACTGAAACATTGAATAGTTGGACATGTGCATTCAAAAGTTTAGAGAAGGTCAAATTAATTTCACCTGTAAAGGTTATAGTGCATTTTAAGTTCATCCTGAAATTTCACCCGAAAGCCGAATATCCCTAACTTTTTGTGAGTAGTGTAAGTATGAGGAATAACAATTCCCAACCACACCTAATAAGCACAATGTGAACATGGAGTGTTTATTTTACATGGCATCCATAGCTATTTCTAATATAATGTGGCTTAAGAGGGTATAATTCCTATAAACATGAAAATCCTTTGGGTCTGCGCGAAAATGTCAAGATTTGGACGAGGATCAGTCGGTGACATTTAGAAATAATCAAATGTAGGCCTACCAGTTTTCATCTAAAGTAAGTGGTTTTAGTGCTTAGTTACCCTTTAATGAGCTAACGTTGTTGATTTTGTTCCTGCCTATTATTTACATTTTGGCCATTATGTGCAAGGCGTGTAAATCAGACTGCCAGTTCATTCCAATTCAACACATATCCGGCAAAAGTTAGTGTTCGCGTTAACTAACGTTTCACAACAAAGAGTAGCCTACAATTAAATGGATTAACGTTATCAAGACACTGCGAGGATTATCCTGATGTATTATAAGAGCTGGTATTACAGGCACCGAAGCCTTCCAAGTCCAGGAGCAGGCAACCTTAACATGGTCTAGCAGCGCACCACGTTTGCATTATTTCATCTATCAAAATATGCCTCATGCTAACACAGTCACCCATCCCTCCTCTGCCATCCCAGTGCAGAGAGCAGCCAAAGGTACTACCTGACAAGCTAATGTTACCGCTATCGTCAGCTAAAAACATTAGTTATCAGCCAGCAAACCTGCGTTAACTAGACTAGCGTTCGAGCATTTGGCGACCGGGGGGAGGGGTCACCAATCTCCGACCACCTCAGGCGCCAACGTATTTATTTCATATTTATTCGCGAGGACAACACTGTGACCAATTAAACGTATGTCCCGTAAAAATACACATAATAACCTGTCTAACTGACAGTTTTCAACTTAATAGATATATATTTAGTTATATTAATACGACCTCTTTTACCACGCTAACTTTTATACTTCGAGCACGCTTCGAATTCCTTAATCGCGACGATTAAATGAAACAGTCCTAATATCGCTTTGCAGTTTCAAACGTAACGGCTATTTAGCTCGAAACCACTTGGCTAATAGCAGTGAATATGTACGGATTGCTAGAAATTTTTTATAAGGACCACCCTTTCCGATATTAACCTTAAATACACAAAGAAATGCGCCTCAGAAAATGAGTATCCTAGCGGACAGCACAAAAGCTATACAGACAGTGCACGACAGCTAGAATTGTGGACAGTGACATTCAGTTTTTGACTCGCTTATGAAAGTTTCTCGCTCATTAAATGAAATGGGCTATCTATTCATTTCATTATTGAATTTGAGATAATGCATAGATATTTACTTAGTTCCTTATCTTATATTTAAATTATCAGTGACATGTTGATGTTGGATTAACAAGACTAAAGTTAATGTTGTGATCATGAGTCTGCTTTAAAAAAAGATGTTGTGCCATGTGAAATCATTCGTGAAACACATAGGCTATAAAATACATATAATTAGGCAGCAACTTAATTTAATAGAATGAATGAATATGTACTTTAATGCTCAGATCCATTTAATGGATAATAATTAGATATAATTAAGATATTAGTAGGCTTTAATTAGATTCACATTTTTATTCCTTGCAATCAATAATGTAGGAATCCTCAAGTTTGCATTTTTTGACAAATTTAGAAATAGTTACATTTTAAATGTTAAGTAAACTTCATTTCTACTTATAATTTAGCCATTCTCATAGAACACATAGATTACATAATAAGATTATTGGAATAATGGAGGGAAGAGTGCAGAAATTTATTTTTGAACATTTTTACAGATGAACTCCCTCTGTGGAGGGAGGAGGCAATGCTGAGGGCAATACAAGCATGCAAGTAGGGGATGACCATGTGGCAGGCAGTCAGGCTCAAAAAAGTAGAAAACAACATTAGCAACAAGAGGGAGAATCAGGTGTGCCAGGGAGATGAACATTGCCCTTTATTTTAACATGCTGAAGGCCGTGGTAGAGGAGAATGTGCTAATGGAGAAACCCAGACAAATCTACAACGGTGATGAGTCAGGGTTTCAGATGGGAATACTTCGCTGCAAGATGCTGGTCAGCAAGGGGTGGAAACATCCCTACCTTCAAGCACCCGCCACCAGGCACCACATCACAGTGCTGGCATGCCTGCCCTGAAAGCATCTGAGGAAGACATCCCACCAATGATAATCTACGGGAAGGGGTACCTGGGAGGTGACTACCCTGGGAGAGCTTTGGATAACACCCTGTTACATCTGGCTACATAGACACCACCCTTTTCCTGAAGTGGTTCCAGAAACACTTCTTCCTGTATGCGATGAAGGAGCGCCCCCTGCTCCTGGTGTTCGATGGCCACAACAGCCACATCGACAGGGAGACCACGGACCTGGCCAATTAGGGAAGGTGTCGTGCTCCTCTGTCTTCCACCTCATCTCTCCCATATATTTCAGATGTTGGACAGGGGGTTCTTTGCACCACTCAAAGCAGAGTTTGCTGAAGAGTAAGACGCTTTGGACATCCACCTCCCCTGACAAGAATTTTTTCTCTCATCTCTGGCCCTGTCATCACCAGTCCATCCGCCAAATCTTTAGCCCCTAGCCACATGTACTCTACGACTTCCCAAGTCCAGCGTCCCTCCACTAGGCTGCCTGCCTCCATTGCCACCCTCCTGCTAGCAGAAAAGGTAGTGTTTGATCTGTATCCTAAATGAGGCATAAGTTAGTAATATGCATCATAGCAAATGTATTTGCTTTGACATTTTAGTACTCATTCGTTTACCTTTCTGATTTTACTTTGTAGCACATATAACTGCAGCCCTTCCTCCCTCCACAGCCCCTCTTCTCTCCACCACTCCATTGTATATCTCATTGGTTTATTACACTGTTTATCCCACTGCCCTCTTATGTGCTATCATGTGCAATCAACAAAAGTAGAAAGCTTAGCTCAGTGAGTTCATGCATGCTTTCTTTGTTTTTTTTTTCTTCAATAACAGATGCCCAACTCATGTTTCGAAGCAAATCTCTCTTCCTCAGGCAGCATTGATTATGCTGCCTGAGGAAGAGAGGCTCGTTTTTAAATGTGTCGCCAGTACATAAACAGCAGTGCAGATAGCCTTCCTTGCTCAATGGCAAGATATATACGTTTTGTACATTGAAGAGCCCTAAATAAATATTTTTTCAGCACCTAAGTGGTTTCACAACTTTTTTGTTGTCGTTTTTATGAATGAAGTACTGAAAAAAATTATATTTCCCTTCCTTTTCTCTATAGATGGCACATCATCATCAGACATTTGAGGGAAGGCCTCAGCCTATGCTCTGCATGTGGTGAGGTGGACCCTCCCAAAGAAGAAGACATGGTGGTATTATGGGTTTCCTGTGAATCCCGCGAGCAGTGGTTCCACTCCTCATGTCTTGAAGTTGAGTGAGGAGGATGGCCAATTCTTATGTATTAACTGCCCTGAGTTTTAACTTTTTTATCATGATATACAGTTGTTTAATAACTTTTAGATTTCATATTTCTATATTTAAATACATTTTATATTTATTCATTTGTTTAAGTAAAATTTAAGTCAAACATTCACTTTTATGAAGTACAATTATTCTTTTCTATGTACTTTGGTGGAAGTATTATTTTTTTCATGTGACAAATGTACGAGCAAATAACTCCATTGTAATGATCATGCAATCACCATCACAATGACAAAATGTGATTTATAATAAAGGTATGCAATGGCTGAATTACGAAATGTTTTTTTCACATACCTTTTAACGTTTGTTCTGATAACTACATTTAATTAGGGGGGGGGGGGTGGTGGTTTAGAAGAAATAACTGGCTGGATGTATTTACAAATAGGATATTTGTCACACCTTTTTGCTGTCCAGTTAAGGAGTGTGCACAAGGCATGGTTTGTATAATGGCAAAATATGCTCTTCAGAGGAATAAAGGGGAGCATAGCTGTGTAAGTATTGCTGGTATATTTTTGTAAACGGTCCCCTCTTCTGGTGAAATTTGCAATGCAGGACATAACACAATGTAGCCTTGGCAGGTTTTATGTCCTGAAATGCAACGTAGCCTACAGATTTTCCACGAACAAAAACAACACTGAAAAGCAATGTTTAAATGAAAATATAAAATATGATTTCATCTTTTTACATCTAGCCTACTTAAATAGGATATTTAGCTATTAAGTATAGCGATTTTATCCGTTTATTTTTAAGTTTAATCGCATTAAAATGAGAAGAAATACAACTTTCAACTTAAAATGTGTCATGTGTCACTAAACCTCCAATCACGATGATAGGACGTGATTTTGTTTAACTTTTATATTAATGGTAAACAAACGAATACACCTAAAGGACACGTTTTTTTTAACAAAAGAACATTTTGAATTAATGCAAGATATGTATTATGTGTCACCATTTTTAAAATAGGAGATATTTTTCTTGTTCTAAAAGGGAATGCTGCCTTTTTTTGTAGAAAGGCGCTTCTACAACTTGATCTAAAATAACGTCCCATTGATGATCGTGCTATCTACCATGCTACCTGTTTACCATTACAATGCTGAAATGCAATTATTAAATTATGTTTCAATGTATTTTAACATGTATATTAATTGTTCAACCCATTTAATTAAGGTGTTTGAGAAGAAACAATAGGCCTCAGAGTGTTGTCATAAGGAACTTTTGTCATGTATATTGTAGTCAGCTTCCGGTGTTTCCACAAGGCACAGGTGAAGATGTCTTACAGAATAAATCGGCGAGTACATGGGGCCATTGACGTATTTTTGAGAAGATAAAATACCATAGAGTTGAATGCGTGCTTACTTTATGGCTTATAGTGGCTCCACTTGCATAAAATTTGAGAAAAATAAAGACCGCGACACTAATCGCGAGGGGAGGTCGGGAATAGGTGCCCCCCGGCTAATGCTACGGCGGGCGGGCGTCCTGCATATTTGCCGTTAAAGAAAGAAAATAGCGGAAGTCCTGAAGAAAATAGCCTTCGGAGGATAACAAGGACATATCTTTCTACAAAACTGAGAAGAGTCTTCCTGCAGACATCCACCGTTAAGTCCCACGTCCACCGCCAGGGCCCTCGGGGCTAGTGATGTTACGTTCGCGAACGATCCGATTCTTTTGAACGGCTCTTTGGTACGAACAAAGGGAACCGAGTCGTACTTGGTGAGAGCCGTTCTTTTTATCGTTCGTTCGTTCACTGCCTGCCCTAAATCCACTCCCCTTTACGTGAACAGTGAGAAAGCTTGATTTTGTTCCCCAAGCGTATTCCGTGAAGACCCGCCCCTACTCTGATTGGTTAGGTTTAGGCACGAGGAGTGAGATGTTGTGGGTTAGGGTTAGCCAATCAGAGGCAGAGTAGGGGTGGGTCTTAACAGAATACGAATGTGAGAGAGAGAACAAGTCACAACAAGTGGTACAGGGAGACGACGTGTTTTTCGGGTGAAAAAAATGAGCCAAACGCGAAAACGCAGCAATATTTGGATGCACTTCAACAAAAACACAAGCAATGATAAAGCGGAGTGCAACATTTGTAAAGCCAAAATATCGATTAAAGCAGGGTCAACAAATAATCTCCACCGCCACTTAAAAACACAGCATCCGACGGTGCAAGTGGCCGAGTTGAGACAACGAGGTTCCAACAATAATGATGATGACCAAGGTAACGACGGCGCCAGTGCTTCTGCTGAAACCACTACCACATCAGGTACAAGTCAGTCATCTACCTCTCAAACTACCGCTAGGCCTACATTATTGCCTGGCCAGGCACCAAGCTCTCATAGAACCACTGGCACAATACCTAAAACAAAACAGTCATATCTCCACAATTATGTAGCACCTGTCATAACCCCAATGAGACAGGGGAAGATAGATGAAGAGCTTGCTAAAATGATTGCAACTGACTTCCAGCCATTCAAAATTGTGGAAGACAAAGGATTCAAGCGATACAGCAATGCTCTCAACCCTTCCTACACTCTTCCATCAAGGAAGACAGTATCCCAGACAGTTGCAAACATTTATCAGAAAGAAGCAGCATCACTGAAGGAAAGGGTGTCTAAAGTGTCAGCAGTTTGCTTAACCACAGACTGTTGGACATCAAGGGCTACAACCTCATTTATGGCAGTAACATGCCACTTCATTGAAGATTTCAAGATGTCCTCCTGCCTATTGGACTGTTTTGAATTTAGTGACCGGCACACAGCAGAAAATCTGGCCAGAAAGCTTCTCAATGTTGCAAAAGATTGGAAAGTGGAAGATAAAGTGGTTTGCTGCGTAACTGACAATGCTGCTAACATTACAAAGGCTATACAAATAACAAAATGGACCCACCTTCCATGCCTGGCACATACCATCAATTTGATCGCCAGAGATTCCCTCAAAGGCCTAAAACCCATTCTGGATAAAGTGAAAGAGGCAGTGGAATACTTTCACAGGAGCACACTGGGTGCAGAAAAACTGAAGGCCACTCAGATCCAAATGGGGATGGCAGAGCTACGACCCAAACAGGACTGCATCACAAGATGGAACTCTACATATGACATGTTGAAGAGTTTTCTGCAATGCAAGGATGCCATTATCTCCACCCTGGCCATCACAAATGCATCAGTCAGCCCTTTGTCCCAAGAAGAATGGAGCATACTGCAGGAGGTGTGCACTATCCTGGAGCCCTTTCAAGAAGTCACTGTGGAGATCAGTGCAGAAAGGTATGTTATTAGTTAGAGTTGGTCAGCTGTAGCTTTCTATAGCATGCATGCAAAAATACCTGATAACAAATTATGAATGTTTGAGACCATTTTATTTGTATTATATAAAATGATATAGATACCAGTGTATATAGTATAGTGTGTCATTGTTGGTGACACTTTATAATAATTGTCTCAATATTCCCTGTTTTTTTCTCACTAGCTACGTGACTGCCTCAAAGGTAATATTGCTGGCAAAGGGACTGCAGAGAGTCACAGCCAACTACCAGAGAAGTGTAACAGTAACACAACAAGCATCAGATTTGGTGAACTCGCTATGTGCAAACATGGCAGGTAGATTCCACAGAATGGAATATAACCACACCCTTGGAGATGCTGCTGCGCTTGACCCAAGATTCAAAAAGGTGGCATTTGGGGATGCCACAGCTGCAGATGAGGCTTTCCAGAGAATAGCAACTGCAGCAGGAAGAGTCACTCTCAGCAGCAGCGAACCCAGCCAGCAACCAGGTCAACAGGAAGGAGCAGGCAGTGCTGCACAAGGATCAGTTGTTTGGAGCCATTTCTATGACCGGGTCGCTGGTGCAGTGTCAACAAGGAATCCCACAGCAGATGCCATCATGGAGGTGCGGTCTTACCTAGAGGAGCCCCTTCTTCCAAAATCCTCAGATCCTCTCAAGTGGTGGGAAAGTCGGGCCACCGTGTACCCCAGGCTCAGCAAGCTCATGGCGGAAAGGCTTTGCATTGTGGCAACGTCAGTTCCGTCAGAGAGAATATTCTCCAAGACTGGACAAATCGTCTCAGAGAGGAGAAATCGCATTAAGCCCTCAAAAGTGAGGGAACTTGCTTTCCTAAATGCAAATTTGCCATAGATGATGGCATAACGCATGCTGCTTCAGTAGTAGTTTGGCTGGCTGAGAGATGTAGCAAGTTATACATTTTTCTGTGAGTAAAAGTTTGTTTTTCTCTGCCTCACATTTCAGGGCTGTTGTTGGAGTCTTGTTTACAATTTTTTATTGTGTTATGTTATTGTTTACAAGTAAGTAAGCCTTGTTTGAGCTGATGTGGCTCATAGGCCAGGAGCTCATCTCTTGTTTTTGTCAAAGCAGCTCAGGGATTTTTCTCTATTTTATTTTACTCTGTTTTTATAATACTTGAAATATTGTTCAGAAGTTTTACTATTTATTCTTAAAAATTATCTTGTGTGAAATGTTTTTTGTTTTGTTGTTTGATTTGCACTAAAATCTGTTTTGCACAAAAGTTTATTATACTTGTTTTTTTATTGTGCCAATAAAAAGTTTTCTAATATTAAGAGTTGCATGAATTGCATTCAAGGCAAGGCAACTTTATTTACATAACACATACAGAGGGTAAATTCAAAGTAGTAAATTCACTGACATGAATGACATGGATATGGCGCTGTCACAACAAATTTCATCCCCCCTACAAATTTCATCCCCCCTATTCCCTTCCGGGGTTAGGCTTCCGGCTACGTACGTTAGCGTCCACTTGGCGATCGCCCTGGCTGCGTGGTTGCCAAGCATTCTCTGTTGGTTGCTAACGACGCGATGTGAGATCACCCAGCCTGCGCGGTTGCCAAGCATTCTCTGCTGGTTGCTAACGACGCGATCTAAGAGGCGCTCGCGAATTATGCTTCGGGAGCTTCAGGAGACCAGAAAACCTGCGCTGCTTAAGGGGCTGTGTCCACAGAAAGCGTTTTTTGAGCTGCCAGCGCCTTTCTGCCAGCCATTTCTATGGTAAAGACGCGCTAGTAGCGCTCCTCTTCCCAGCGCCTCGCCTCGCGTTTTAGCGCTCTTGGTGGCTAGCGTTTTTTGGCGGAGCGCTCTGGGCTCCTCCAGTAGAAAATAGTTCAACATTTCGAGAGAAGCGCAGCTCATCAATGTCACTTTTTTTTGACCGACCAATCAAAATCGAGGAAGAGGCTGGACTAAAAAGATCAACAAACATGGCAGAGGAGAGGCTGATTCTTGCGGTGTCCGACAACCCAGTAATCTACGACATTACATTGCATTACATAACATTTATTTAGCAGACGCTTTTATCCAAAGCGACGTACAGTAAGTGCGTACAGAGACATCATCAAGATCACTACAGAACAGACAAGGCAAAGCACATCCTTCGCATAATGTAGCAGCTATCCCTAGCAATGAACGTCGACTGTAGTTCACAGGCTGTGGGCAAATCAGCAACACCACACTTCCATTCCAAATACTAGTATAAACTATAATAAGCAACACAAAAGACTAGCAGCTGACCTAGAAACACAAAGCAAGTAAACAAGTGACCGGTAATGCTGCAATTTACATTAACTAAACAGTGACTACACTACAAACAGTTCAATCAACTAACGCACAGCTGAACCAAATGAAAAACACGATACTTTAGCCTATCCGACGGTAGATTGACAACACTGGTCTGATTGCACGACCTAACCATGAAGGGCTACCACGACCAAAACATAAAATATAAAGCCTGGAGAGATGTCTCTGCTTTTTTGGGGGGTTTCAGGTGAGAATTATTAATTGTATTATCTTGTTGGGTTGATGTTAGCTTGCTATTTACCTTGTAGTTATGCTAGCTAGCTAACTGTCAGATGGCCAACTGTCAGTTCGTATTATCTTGTTAGGTTGATGTTAGCTTGCTGTTTACCTTGTAGTTATGCTAGCTAGTAGCGAGCTAACGTTAACTAACTGTCAGATAGCCAACTGTCTGTTCGTATTATCTTGTTAGGTTGATGTTAGCTTGCTATTTACCTTGTAACTTAGTTATGTTAACTAGTAGCTAGCTAACTTTAACTAACTGTGAGTTAACGTTAGCCAACTGTCAGTTAACTGCCAGTTCAATAGCGGTTACATATCGTGACATTGATCTTCATCAATATCCATCGCTAGAGCAATCGCAAGGATCCGGTTTCTGGCATTCATGTTTACCGTTATGTTAAACGTTATTTTGGTTAGGCTATTTGTACTAATAACGCAGATGACGCGGTGATCGTAACCTAGCAACAATAAGCGCTCCGTGCGCTTTTGGAAACGCTCTGGGCATTCATATTTTTGATATCCAAAGCGCTCCGCCATGAAAAAAACGCTTTCTGTGGACACAGCCCCTAAGCCTATTTTTTATAACGTTATACTTATTCTGATTAGTGGATAGTGTTGTATTGTGGGTTTTTTTTCTTCAGTTTTTTCTTTATAAATCTATTGTTTTTATTGTTATAATTACCTTGTTAAAGCGCTTGTTAGATAGATTAAATAGATAGATAGATTAAGCCTATTATTTCGATTAACATTACTTATTCTGATTAGTGGATAGTGTTGTAATTATTGTGTTTTTTTCAGTTTTTTCTTTATAAATCTATTGTTTTTATTGTTATAATTAGCTTGTTGTTATAGCGCTTGCTAGATAGATAGATAGACAGATAGATAATTAGATTAATTAGACTTCACTGATTGATTTCATTCACTGAAATTTTTGAGTTGCTGACTGAAAATGGTGGTGTCACTAAATGCCATATTTCTCTATCTTTCCCAGGGGACATATGAGAAAGATGTTTGCAAGAAACTCAGGCGGAGTATACGGTTGGCCTCAGAAAAATTCTGTCTTCGAGGTAAGTTAACTCCTTCACACATCTCAACATTGACACTAGTCTCGCCACAATTTAAGAAAAATGTGTTGTGTGCCTTGCTGTTTAGGCGATTCCCTTTACTACGGAGACAGGAGGGTCATTCTGACCGAGGAGGAGAAAGTGGCTGTGCTCACTGAGGTTCATGCAGGCCATTTTGGACCAAGGAGGATGCAGGAGAAGATCGCACCAAGATTTTATTGGCGTGGCATCACGCAGGACACCCTGGATTGGGTAAGGGAACAATTGTGAAATACAGAGAGCATTGTAGGTGTTAGGCAGGGTTGGACTAAGTAATTATGCTTCCCCTAATCAAAGCCCAACTTTGAGCCGCCCCCCTTCACCGTTTTTTTTTACTGTATAACCATTCCAAACACGCAAAATCTCATTTAAATATGGCTGTTTGCGGCAAATACTTTGGCTGTTCATGTAAAATAACACCCCTTATTTGGGATCTTAGTAAATCGACCCCTGGGTGTTATATTATACATTAGCATAGCAAACTTATATCATAAAAAATAAAATATGTAAAATACTTGAGTATTTTTTATACATACGCAAGTGCGGGCCCCTTAGTACAGTGAAACATTTGTTCTCATTTTTTCTTTGTACTTTTCCTTACTGTCCCTTTATTGCCATGTTTTAAGGTGCGCACGTGTCCTGACTGCCAGTGCTTTGAGAAGTTGAAGACAGAGGCACCAGAGCTGAAGCCCATCAAGCCGGTTTCACCATGGCATATGGTTGGTGAGTGAAGTCATTGGTGAATGTCACACACGTGCGCGCACACACACACACACAGACGTTTCCTGAAGCGAAAACATGACTCCATACTCTAGGTGTGGACCTCTTCGGGCCAATGTTAAAGTCCACCAAGGGGAACAGGTACTGCTTTACCCTGACAGACTACTTCACCAAGTGGGTGGAAGCCAGGACCTTCGCGAAGAAGACGGCAGCCAATGTGAAGGAGGTGCGATATACATTTTGCCATATCACTTTGCCATTATCATCAGTTAGAAAAAATCACCTATGTATTCTAATTTTTGCAACACACAGGCCTTGAGGGACATCTTCACACATGGTTTGCCTGAGATTATCCTCACCGACCAGGGCAGTGAGTTCAAGAAGGAGGTAACCTGTAACATTCCACTCCCATCCTATTGTTTCTCCATGTTTTCCCTCTCCCCCTGTTTCGTGTTTGTCTCTCCATTGTCCGTGTTTTCCCCGTTGCTGCAGGTTGGGCATGTTTTCCCGTTTGTATCACTGTTTCACTGCTCCTTTCTCAGCCTATCCCATTCCCCCGTTTTGCATGCATTCCACACTCTCCGCTCTGTTCAATCACTCTCGCATACATTCGCACGCGGTTCCTAATTGATTCCAATTAATGTTTCATTTTCTTGAAATAAATGGGTCGTCTATGTGCACATATGCTTTCTAACTATTTGTATGATTCACACAGGATCAGGTTCAGAGTCTGGCAGACCATACCTACGTCGGCCCCACTCAAGCCTGGGAAAAGGAGTTGCACCCTCACCAAGTACAACTGGTAAGTTGGTTTCAATCAGATTTTAATTATATGTTAAGATATTTGAGTCATCAAGTGATAAACAAGTGATTTATGTATTGATTTTTCAAGTGGTCCTAGACAGACAACAATGGAGTCATACAAAATGTTATTATCTTAAGCTTGAGTATGTCCTGGATCCTGAGAGTCCTGCACTGGAGCTGATTGTCAAAGAAGGAGACGTGTGTTTGACGCGAGAGGAATTCTGGTCCCTTGGGTTGTCCAGAGACATGGACTCCACTGTGAGTATAGTAACATGTTTGTTTAGCACGATTTCTCATTCTGAATGTGTGGAGGTGCTCGACCAAGAATATTTTGCCTAAAGCACATCAGAAAACTATTCAGAAATTTAAGTATCTATGTTTTGTGTAATTATTTGCAGATTGGGAACACGTGCTTGAGGGTTGTTCGGGAAGCTGCTCAGAGACATGTAAGATTTGTTTCTCAACGTAGCATAGCAGAGACAGTTTGCATTTTTGAATCATTTTGAGTTCAAATAGTTGATTTTGCAAACCTTACTTTTTATAATGCCTTTGGATTCAACACCCTTACAGGGCAAAGATGTCTTCATTGCTGACATGTACGCCGTGCCGACATGGACTGTCAGGCCTTCCAGTGAGTATCCTTAATGTTCTATATTAATAATTGCAATAATCTGAAATCTCATCGTATAATATTCATGAATCATGACTACAGAAGGATCCACACCTAAAGGATGCTCTAGTCTTCCCAGCTTGGACAAACTGCAATGGACCAGAGCACTGCCTTCTATGTGTAAGTAATGAGCAGAAAAATACATTTGAATCCACTTGAGTTATCTACAAAATCTTGGTTAATTATCATATTGTTTATGTTTCTTTCTGCATTACCCATTATAGGTGTTGAAGCCAGCCAAGAGAGAGATTCACTTGCTGGATTCTCAGTTTGCCCTTTGGCCTTCAGGTTTTGGAGATGAGGAGTACAGAGGCATCTTTAGGTCCCTAAATAATAAATTATTCGGGCCACGTTCCTGTTCTGGCCACGTTCCTATAACGGCCACATTTCTGTTCTGGCCATGTTCCTATAACGGCCACATTTCTGTTCTGGCCACGTTCCTATGACCTACAGTATATCTTTTGAGATTTCCTATTGATCTCTTTCATATAATTTGGCTACGTTCCCATGGCCTGTTCAATTGATTAGTTACTGATCGCGTTCAGAAGTTTTAGTGCTTAGTAGTCACGGTGCGATGTATTTTTGACAGGATTGATTTATTTTTTATTGCAGGAACATTGCAGAGCGTATTGTTCCCGGAAGCTGGAGTGAGATGACCGGAAGGGACATGCAGGTAATGATATGTCCCCCCCCCGTAATAGCAGTGTCTTGTAGTAACATCTAAGAATATAAGAGTTTTTATCACGCAAATATCTGTTATCAGGATATCCCACGACAGACATCTGGGAATGACTGTGGCATTTTCGTGCTTATGGTAAGTTGAATTTTTAGGTAAATACTGTACATGTATCCAGACAAAATTGAAAGAATTAATCTGAAAAATGCAAGTTATTTTTTTTTCTTTCAGTACACCCTCTGCATATGTACCGATGCTCCATTCCACTTCACTATGGTCAGTATTTCAACAACTGCAAAAATGACATACAGTACATACGTATACTTCATATCGCAGAATGTAGCTAAAATATCATCCAACGTAAATGTATGGGCTAATTAAATAATTAAGGGCAGAAGTTAGTCTGAAATCCAGAAACAGATACGGCCCTCCAGGACTGGTGTTGCCCACCCCTGGGCTAAACAATTCTTTCAGGGATAACATAATTAGGCAGAAAATGTTTTATGAGTTATTGCACTAAATAATAGCCATACCTATCTAGGCCCATCAGAATTGCAAACACTTGACAGGAGGAAGATTCTTGGGGCCACATGACCGCTGGGTTAAACAAAAACAAAAAAAAACCCTCTCTTGGCCTGTACCTTGACGTGGTGAGAGGGCTTGTCACTAAAACAGGCTGACATTTCTGACTTAATGATTACTCAAATGCCACTTCTTTTTTCTATCGCTGTCCATTCATAAGGAGCACTATGTGATGACCATATTTCATATATCATTACACAGAATTTTCAAATAAACATTATTAAAACTGAGCATGATGTGTTTTTCTTCATTGTTGTGTTCTTTATTAGGGGAAAGATGAGATGATCAATGATCACACTACCTTTACATCTGATATCACTAGACTACATATTGGCTATGCTGTTTGTATTGTGGACATATAATTAATCATAATTATGGCTGGGTGTGATTTCACCCGTTTTTCGTGGTTTCTGTGATTTTTTCATTTTTGGATGCTGGTAATTGTCAACATTAACATAGCCTACAATCAACTGTTGCAATCAGATGCCTGACGGCCCCTGTCAACATTGCTGCTGTGAGCACTCCATCTCATGTCAGATCAAGACCGAGCAAAATAATTAAGTACAGGGGGGTATACTATGAAGCAGAATTAATTAGGGTGTCAAAATGCTCGGAAAATGCACCCTCCTCTGCTCCGTGCCCCTGAAATGGATCTTTGTGTTTTCATCTAATGTTGATGATTACATCTTAATTACGTATTAATGGTAACATATTAATTAATGTCTCGACAAAACCGCAATGTCAGGTACATTACTGTAGCCTACTTGCAAATAATTGCACTTGAAACGTATAGGCTACTTTGCATACTTCTTTGTAGGAGACGGAGTGGAGGAAAGGAGGTGAGAAGTGAAGAATATTGGGACGCACCCCAGCTAACTAGGGCTACGTCCCAATATTATTCACTCCCCACCTCCTTTCCTCCACTCCCCCACTAACACTCCTCTCCTACCCGGAAGTATGCAAAAATGCCTAAACGTTTACAATGTACAGTTTACAAACAGTATACAATGTACTTGACATTGCGGTTTGCGTCGAGACATTAATCAATTTGTAACTATTTGTAAGTGATATGTAGCCCTATGTTGTGCACCCCTGCATTGGCAGTCAAGCTAGCACTAACAAAAAAGATAACATTTAAAACTTTTTTCTTTTTTTTTTACCAAGAAAAGCCATGTGTCTATATGCTGTTTTCCTGAACAGGTCTCTCCTTTGATACGATGCACTGTAGGTACGTTAATTAGCTAGCGTCGAGTTGAAAGCGAAAGACATAGCTAGCTAACGTGGACTAGCAATATATATATATATGAGAGAGAGCCTAGCTAACCATCTATGTTGCTAGCTAGCCAACGTTATATCAGAGATTGTATAGCTAGTAAATTCGCTAGCTACACATAGTGCTACACAGGCTGAGTGTAGGCTAGGCTACCTATATTTATTCACAACAGTCTGTCAATCTATCTTTTCTTTCTTTCTTGCTAGCTAGCTAACTAACTATCACTGTAGACTAAGTTAGATAGGCCATATTTATTCACAACAATCAGTCAATCTACGCTTCTTATTAGCTAGCTAGCTAACGATTTATCGATTGTAGCCGGAAGCGTAACCCCGGAAGGAAATAGGGGGGGATGAAATTTGTAGGGGGGATGAAATTTGTTGTGACAGCGCCACCTTGTGTAATGTTTACGATGCAGATCATTGACATTAGGTCTGGCAATACAGTCAATCATTATCCTGGTGATTATTTCGCAGATAAACCTAGTAACCCCGCCCCCTAAAAAAAACACAGCTCTTTTGAACGGCTCTCGGAAAGGAACGGAGCCATAAGATCCGGCTCCCTTCAAAGAGCCGTAATTCCCATCACTACTCGGGGCCTGAGCATGGACCTGGAAGTTGCGTCATGTGCCCTGGCGTCACTTCCGACCACGTGCATGGACCTTTTCGTTACTTCCCCATTCTGTTTGCAGAACACACTAAGGCTGTGTCTCAATTGCGAGGCTGCGACCTATAGTAGCCGCATCCTCCGTAGGACAGTCCTTTGTAGAGAGGAAGGCTGGGCTGGCTTTTGAACAGCAGCTGAAATGGGACAGTCTACGAAGAATTCACGTTTACGTCACGGAGTTCCCGCCCACAACCTCCTCGGACCTAAACAACCAGCGCGTGAGAACTTAAGACAGTGAGAGACTCACAAAAAATAAAACCGCGAGTAAAATTTAAAAAAAAAACTGAAATATAAAAATGGAGAATTTATTCGAGGTAATATACGTTTTAGCCAACAGGTAACGACATGATTACCGATAGCTAAAATAAATAAAAAACCGTTTACACAAACTGACATTTAAACACCAGATCGCTGCTCTCGTCAGCCATTTTCCGTATCAACTGTCTTTCGGGCAAAATGCGCAAAGAATTGTGGGATATCTAAGGCTGCGAAGGATACACCGATGTATCCTTCAAAATCGGCCAAAAGTAGGCTGCATTTCGAGGCCGCATTTCAAGGAGTCTTCGTAATGGGACAGTACTTCTGACGTATGCGGTCCTGAAATGCAGCCTTCGTAGGTCGCAGCCTCGCAATTGAGACACAGCCTAAGGCTGTATCCCAAACCGCATACTTCCATGCTCCGAGCACGCATAGCGAGCACGCATCCATCTTGGAGTGTGAGTCCAAAAAGTGCCGGAGCACGGAGCACGGATAAAATACCCGGATGCGTGCTCCGTTTGGTCAAAATTCGAAGTATGCGTGCTCCGACCAGAAAAACATCCCATCATTCCTTTCGAGAAAAAGGTCAAGAGACTCAAGACCAAAAATTTACTATCGTAATGGATGAGAACATTGACGGTGCCTCTCCCGATGCTTTCTACAAATGTAAGTCATTTCAACATTTTTATATGAACATTTTCACAAGTTTGAAAACATCTGGCACAGCACTATTTCTGTTAGTGTTTTAATACTGAGCTAGCTCAATAATTAAGATAACTTCTATTTCCAGCTAGCTAGCTTTCGTTTTGCAAATTGCAATGCAATTTGCTCGGTAACAGCTAGCTAGCTAGGTAACGTTCGCTAACATTAAATGACAGTACTAACGTAATATCTATAGTAGCCAGATAATGGCGTTAGTCGTAGATATAGCTATTCCGAAGCACGAACCATTATTTAATATTCGTATTCGAATTTATTCCCATATGCTATAACTGACTTGCTAGCTAGCTGGATATCAACCCACTGACTAGCTAGCGTCGCACTAGTTACCGTTAGTTAACTTCGCTATAACACTAACATCACTTGTGTTTAATGCTAGCTCATGTTAATATTTGGTATTGATGCATTATATTTTCTGGTTTTCTATTTGTGACACTAGGGACATAACGTTACGTGTGTAGCCCCAGCCATGGTCCCTCTTGTTGGGGAGCATCCCAACGAGTGCACGGATTGCCCGTCGGGATAAGCGGAAGACTGGCTGGAGATCCTGGTCGTCATCAAAATATTTGGCAAGGATGGGGACATTGACAATGATCCTGCCATAGGTTGCAAGGCTCTCTCCCTAGAGACAAATTTCCCAAGTTAATAAATATACTCTGCCTAACTTCAGTGCGTCTGTCTATTTGTGTAGTAGCTATTGACGTTCAGATTGGAAACTTAAACGGGGAAAACTACATTAGGAGTTTGTAAATGAATAAAGTGCTACAATGTGAATGAACAGCACAATATGCGATGTAAAATAATCATTTTTTTCATATACATTTAAGTTTAATGATATGTAATGTTAACCAGTGTAGCTAGCTAGTCGGCTGTATAAGACAACCTACGTCGGTGCTGACAAGCGCAATTGTTCTACGAAGAGAAGCCCTCCTCTTCACCCCAGCTCTCCGGATGGCTTGCTTTCGTCGGATGCCGTTTTAAATAATGATCCGCCGTCTTATTCTGGCAGCAGCCCGTCTTTTCTCCGTTTCAATGGAAAACCACCCCAGAAGCAACACCACCGCCACAAACATGGCTCCATTTCTACTGCGTACCCAGTTGTTCACGCTCTGGTAAACAGCGCGAAAATAATCAAAACACAGACGATTGCTTACAATGCGAAGACTATTTTATTATGGGGTTGATTGTTTACTTAAAGGTATCCAATGATGTAATGAATAGGCTGTCTTCCTAGCCATCGTTGCTTTCCACTGACTTTTCTGGAATAAGAACGCTAGCAAAAATGATAATTCAACTGTTGCGGATATTGCTGGTTATATCACAAATATATAATATAATAACAGCCGATACAGTACAATGCCAGCGAACGACGTTATGCCTCTCAGGTTTACCCTACTTACTCGTCCGCATTTCCCCGATAGCTACGGGAAAGGTTAAAGGTTATAGGTCGCCACGAAGTGCGTTCCACGACTGTGAAAAACTGCAACCGTACTTCCATGCTCCAGAGTGCGAACTCCCAAACCTTGAGTGCGCACTCGGGAGCACGGTAGGGCGGAGCATGCAAGTATGCGGTTTGGGATACAGCCACGAGCCGGACGTGTCTTCATTTGTCCAAGCAAGTTTGTTCTTTTTTCTAATAAGTGGATTTCAACGAGCCGACATCTGCCAACAAGGTAAATGATGCCAATGTACTGTTGGAATCAATGACGTTAACATTAAGCAGCAGACAACAACTTAATACTTGGAGTTGGCTTGCTCACGTTAGCAAATTAGCACTAATGTTACTAACTTGTATGTTGTTTTTTTCCATTGCTATGTTTATTTGTAGCGCAGCAAACGTTTGCAATCGTGATAAGTCATGAATCATAATGTTTGTGTAACGTAACTAGCTAACGTAAGCTAACGTTAAGTAGTAGCTAGCTTTCTAGCCATTAGTGTTTGTCTAATGGCAGTTAAGTAACGACATACTTTATATATTGTTTGTTTTACAAACATTAGCACTAAAATTAATATCAGTTTCATGTGTGTTGCTAATGTAACGTTAACGTTGTGTATGTAACGTTAGCCGCCTATTGTAGTTAGATGCCAGCTCTCTGTTCTCAAGTCGGTCTTTTAACGTTTGCTTACTCGCTACAATTGTTTTTTTTGGGGGGGGTGATAAATGGATCCTTTTGGCCTGGTCAGTAAATAGTCCCCCAAGCTATTGTAGAGCAATGGCAACCTTGGCTCTCCAAAGCTATCTATAAAGAATATAAACGTGACTGGGAGTTAGCCAGTTCATGCTTTTATAGCCACAATCAGAATCAACTCATGAAATTAAAAATATAAGTACAGATAGCCATCATGTAATGTTATTATTGGCAATCATTATTTGTACGAACATATTAAGTTATTGTACTGTATTAAATAGAGCCATTTTAAATGTTATTGTACTTATTCTGTTACGTTTTCTTCTTTCTTTTTTTTACAGATGCATCATTCCATTCTCCAGGGCAATTCAAATTTAGAACTTGACAGATGCACAACCTGCTGCAATTTATATCACTGTCCACTTTGCCTGACCTTCAAACCCACAAAACTTAATCGATTAAAGTCTCATGTATATTTCTATCTAAAACATGCACTGACTTTCAAAGGTATGTTTGTTTAAACAATTCTTAGATTTTAGTCATTTCAAAGTGTGTTTAGCAACATGTTTCAGTTTAAAGTAGAATCTGTATGGCCCAACATATTAGAGACTTAGGTGCTGAACGGCCTGGGAAATGAGCTATGTTAATTTCCTCCCCCTCCCGCATTGTTAAGTACTCATTGTCACCTGCATGAATGCCCCCCCGGGTTTTCTGGGAATCCTAGCCTGGTAGAATAACGTGTGAAATAAAGTTATTGATCTAAGCCCTGAGACAGGAAACTAGGAAGAAGAACCAGAGATAGGAGTGAAGTAACATAGCCACAAGACTTCCCTGTCTAGCCTACCCTGTCTAGCCTACCTTTTGTTATCCCTACATGACATTTCCTGTTTTCTGTGTATAAGCGCTGGGTCGGTTTGGAGTGTAAGTAATGTTAGACTAGAAGCTGACATAAACATCATGCTAATAAAGAAGTTATAGCTACTGACTTTCATCACAGAACCGATTCAAGACCCTCTTATTTCTCAAACGTAATTGCAAGTACCGGCAACGAACAGAAGTGTCATTGAGAAATACGAAGCAATTCTTCACCATTTAAACAATTAGGTGGTGTAAGATATTCCTATATCACACATACACCTCAGCACAAATAAACCTTGCATAAGGTCATGGAATCTGTCCATGGTTCTGCAATGCTTAAAACATGCCTTCTGCCAGAAATTGTACAGTGCTGCACAATCATTTGTATTTAGTGTTGCACAGTGTTTAATGGTATGGACAAAGAGTTCAACATTGGGAACAGTCTGCTGGCTTGTATTGAGATGCCTATTATACCTCAAAATAACATTTTCAAAAATCTAGCAAGGTTCATAATATGCATACACTACTGAGTTTGTAAATTAAGTTTGGAACTGTGACGACTCCATAGTTGGATACATCAATAATGTCGATGAAGCTGTAGTATGGACTTGCAGTGAGTGCTAGTAGGTGTGGTTGAATCGTGTTGAAAGCACTGAGGATGTAGTAGTACTTTATTAATCCCACAATGGGAAATTTCTTCTTCAATCGTTACACTCCAGTAATACACAGTAAATATAACACGTGTACATTATTACAGGGAAGCCAGACCAGAGAAGGGATCAGCTATTCTTTTGTTAAAGTAGACAGTGATACAATTTGCAGCAGGTTGTGCATCTGTCAAGTTGTAAATTTGAATTTCCCTGTAGAATGGAATGATGCATCTGTAAAAAAAAAAACATAACAGAATAAGTACAATAACTTAACACGTTCGTACAAATAATGATTGCCAATAATAACATTACATGTTGGCTATCTGTTACATACATAACCTTAACGTTACATTAGCAACACACATAAAACTGACGTTAATTTTAGTGCTAATGTTTGTAAAACAAACAATATATAAAGTATGTCGTTACTTAACTGCCATTGGACAAACACTAATGGTTAGAAAGCTAGTTACTACTTAACGTTAGCTTACGTTAGCTAGTTACGTTACACAAACATTATGATTCATGACTTATCACGATTGCAAATGTTTGCTGCGCTACAAATAAACAGCAATGGAAAAAACAACATACAAGTTGGTCACATTAGTGTTAATTTGCTAACGTGAGCTAGCTAGCCAACTCCTAGTATTAAGTTGTTGTCTGCTGCTCGACAAAAGGTGATGTGTCCGGCTCATTTGTTGTGTTCGCAAACAGAATGGGGAAGTAACGAAAAGGTCCATGCATGTGGTTGGAAGTGACGCCAGGGCACATGACGCAACTTCCAGGTCCATGCTCAGGCCCCGAGGGGCCTGGCGGTGGACGTGGGGCTTAACGGTGGATGTCTGCAGGAAGACTCTATTGGGCGAAAGCGGTCGGAAATAGGTGCTCGAACGCTATAGGTAGCTAACGTTAGTCTAGGTAGTCGGCCAAATCAAACACATTGATTGTCAATAATAATAATACATTTAATTTAAAGCGCTTTTCAGGACACCCAAAGACGCTTTACAACAAAAGACAATACACAGTTACAGAAGTAGAAGTCAATGCTTAAGTCACTTACCATTGTTTGCGTTTAATCCCTCCACTATTTTTTTCTAAGTCACTCCCTTAATATTACGTTAGGTTAGTTAGCTAGGCTATAAACTTTATATAGTTTGTGCTTACCCTCAAACTTGGGAGCCAATGTCTCCAAATTCCACTCCACCAGCTTCTCTTTCATGAAACTGTCCATCGACCTCTGTGTAAGACTAAGTAAAGAAGGGCAAGTTACCTATAGGGCCATTCTATAGTATTCGCTTCCTGTTTTCTATTTAACTTGTGTTTTTTGGTTATTCTATAGTTCAGAATGTATAGCTGACTGTGTGTACTTCTCATGTTTATTACTAGGGATAGCTCCTACGCTGTGAGAAAGCTGTGCGTTGTCGGATTTGCTTTGTAGTCGCGTCAATGACCTTCAATATGCACTTATTGTACGTCGCTTTGGATAAAAGCGTCTGCCAAATGATTGTAATGTAAAAGATATATTTCAATCATACATTGAATGCAAGCTAAACGGTCACAGACATAACAAGAACAACAACCCTGCCTTTGACCTTTCTAGTGTGCAATTTATCATGCAACATTAACGACGTTAGCTAGCTAAGTTAGCTAATAATTAACATGTATTGGCATTTAGATAATCTTATATAATTCAAAATAGAAAGATTGTAAGCACTTATCTTAGTCACGTTTGCAAAATCGACGACTTGGGACAGATGTTAATGTGAATTTATCACCACGGCGGCACTTTCTCCACAACTCAGCAATTATATCGGGACATGTCCTCTGAAAACAAAAACAATGAATAAAAGAAAAAGGCTATGCTTTTACTGTTACTGCATACCAGTTTTTGCCAAAGCTGCATCATAGCAATCATAGCGCGGAGCTTTCAAAACAACAGCGCGGAAACCCTTTAAAACAAACTAAATAAAAACCGTAGGCTACACATAGCTTAGCCTATGGCTATGATAACTGTCTGGACTAACAGGCCACTTTTTAGTTCATAAAACTCAAAAGTAAGCTAAAGATATCCAGTGATTAAAGTGGCTTACACTAGACTAAGCCTACTAGTTCACAATTTTTAATACGCTATTTTTTTCTGTAAATATAAACTTCGAAGTATTTTTATTTTTTATTGTTTATTGTGTGTGTCTCTGTGGCTCAGTGAGTAGGTAGCCTGCGCCGCGATCTTTGCTACCCTCGATGTTGTATGTTCAAATCTGAACAAAAACGTCTCCGACGTAAAAAAAAAAAAAAAAAGAAGCTACTCACGCATAGCCTACATAGCGCTGTCTATAAGTCCTTTATTCCAACTTGCAAAAACTAGGCCTGCCTTTAAAACTATTGATATCAAAATGTGCCCAAGTTACAACTAACAATATTGCCTATCGTAGCTCACACTAAATAAACTAGAGAGAATGCCAAACCCGGACTACTTCGCTAGGACTAACCCGAGATAAGGAGGACTGGAGCACACAGGGCTCAGAGCAAAACAAAATATTTTAATGCGACTGACGTTTCGACGTCAACGACGTCTTCTTCAGAGTCAAAATGGAAATACAGACAATACACCAGGAGGTATATAAATACCCTCCCATCAATTACACAAAGTAAGGTGCGCATGTGTAGGACTAATAAATCTCGTCATAGATACCACATATACAATGTTATCTTCTTTAACAGGATAAAGAGAAGACCGACAAATGTCATAGGTAAATGAACTAAATAATTGTCTATTGTGAACATGGCATAAAACAATATAAAATGAAAATCAAAAAGCCTGTACACAAGTTACAAAAAACATGAAAGATTCAGCGACTCATTTAACCCATTGGGTTCCACACTATTGAGTGTATGTATCCAGTACGCCTCCCTGCGGAGCAGTTGCTTAATAATATCTCCGCCTCTGGATGATGAAGTGACTCTCTCAATACCCCAAAATTTTAGAGAAGAGACAGAACCATGATTGGCGTAATGTCGCGCAATAGCATAGTCCATATTCTTAGATCGGATCGCGGTCTTATGTTCAGCAATTCTAAGTTTGAGGGCTCTCTTAGTCTGTCCGATGTAGATTTTGGAGCATATACATTTCAGCATGTAGATAACATGGGTAGTGTTGCAGTTAATAAAAGTGGTTATTTTAAATTCCTTGCCCGAACGTGGATGACAGAAGACTTTAATGTCATTAGAGTTAGAGCAATGGACACAGTGTCCACAGCGATAGAACCCTCTAGGGGGCGTAGGTAGCCAGGAGGGTTTTGTCTGCGGACTACTCACCATGCTGTGAACCACCTTATCTTTTAAGTTGTGTGGCTTTCTAAAGCACACTCGCGGAGGTTCGGAAGTAAATTTATTTAAAAGAGGGTCACTCTGGAGAATGGGCCAGTGTTTACGGACAATGTTTTTAACTCTTCCAGCGACCGGACTGAACTCAGTGGAAAAGCAAATACGAGGAAGGGTAGCACGCTTAGGCTTTTTACAGAGGAGGGACTTCCTATCAGTATGGCGGGCTCGGTCAATAGCGGCAGTAACGTCAACAATACTGTAGCCTCTTTGAAGAAATCTGCTACGCATCTGACAGATGTTGCTTTCAAATTCTGCATCCGTGCTACAGTTGCGTCTCAAGCGCAAGAACTGTCCAATCGGTATATTACGTATCAGTGGACGGGGGTGATTGCTATCCGCTCTTAACAGAGTATTTCTGCTTAAGGGTTTACGGAAGATGGTAGATTCAAGTTTACCGTCATCACCTTTAAAAATAGTCAGGTCTAGAAAATTAATGGATCTCACGTCATGTTCCTCTGTAAAAGACAAATGACGATCTCTAGAATTCACATACCTCAAGAAATCTTCAAATTCGAGTACAGTACCATCCCACACGAGCAGTATGTCGTCAATGTATCTACGCCACAGGGAGATTTTGGTGAGAAAGGGATTAATGGAATTATGGATAAATTTCTCTTCCCAGTGACCCATGAACAGATTAGCATAATTCGGTGCAAAAGCTGCTCCCATTGCTGTACCCTGAGTCTGTAAATAATAACAGCCATTGTATTGGAAATAGTTCATGGTGAGTGCCATCTCCGTAAGGGTGATAAGGAAACTTGAAGGGGGTAATAGGTCTTCCGGGCGTGTGGAGAGGTAGTATGACAGAGCTTCCAGACCTCCTTTATGGGGAATGTTGGTGTACAAACTCTGTACATCTAACGACGCTAAAATAGTAGCTGAATTCACATGAACACCTTCAATAACCCTAAGAAGATCAGACGTATCACCTATATACGAAGGCAGGGTAGGAACCAATTTCTTAATAAAAAAGTCAACATATTGTGAGAGAGGTTCTGTAAGGCTACCATTGCCTGACACTATAGGGCGCAGTGGAGGATCAGATACAGACTTGTGAATTTTTTGGGAGACCATACAATATCGGGCATATGGGGTATTTAGTAGTTAAAAAATCCCTTTCATTTTTAGTGATCCAACCCGTAGACAAGGCAT
Organism: Synaphobranchus kaupii; assembly: GCA_029718625.1. Lineage (NCBI taxonomy): Eukaryota > Metazoa > Chordata > Actinopteri > Anguilliformes > Synaphobranchidae > Synaphobranchus > Synaphobranchus kaupii. Next base: position 62,345,561 of record CM056378.1, read on the forward strand.
TTTCTATGGCAGAGTCAATTTCACATTTTATGCGCTCTGTTGGATTAGCGCAAAGAGGTGAGTAGAATTGTTCATTCAAAAGTTGTTTTTTTATACTCTTATCGTATTGTTCAAACGCTAGAACAACTACTGCTCCGCCTTTGTCGGCGCTGCGAATGACCAAGTTTGAATTAAGTTGTAGATCTTTCAAGGCTTTGCGTTCTTCTACATTTAAATTGTTCCTGTATCGAATATGTTTATTCGCCAAGACAGAAAGATCATTTTCCACCAAGCGACAGAATGTAGTTATTGTGGGGTTAGGGTTGGAGCTAGGCAGGAACACGGATTTACCTTTAAATGAGGTGTATTCTCTCATTTTACTGCCAATATCAGTGTTGCTAGGTACAGTAGATACATCCGTCTGTGCACAGAAAAAATGTTTTAAATGTAATTGTCTAAACAACTTAAGAGTCCACTTTTACCTTAAAAAAATCACATTTGTTGGTAGGGGAAAAAGACAGACCTTTACTGAGAACAGACATTTCAACCTCACTTAAAGGAAAGCCAGAAATGTTAATTACTGCTTGTTGAGATTGCGTTGGGATCTCCTCAGGGAATCGAAAGGAGGGCTTCTTCCTCCGTGCCCCCCGGGATCCTTTTCGTAGATCTTTCCTAGATCGTTTTCTTTTTTTGTTTTCTCAATGACAAGAAGCATTAGGTCTAAGGAGCATTTGTTAAGAATCTGTTCCCAGCGTTGTAGAAATTCAGGGTCATCAAGACCAAAGGCTGGGGCCTTGTGTATGCGAAGCCCTCTGGGAATACGCCTCTGTCTCCAATATTCAGAGAGAGCAATAGAATGCCAAAGAAGCCGGGTTTCTTTCTTTTTTAGATCCTCTAGGTCTTTGCCGAGGGTGAGATGACATGGTTCTTGTGGTAGTATTAAATCTTCAAATAAAGTGGAAGAACAATGTTCTGTCCTTGTTCATCTGTAAATGAAAGTGTCTCTGAGCGTGCCGACGTATTGGCATTAATAGTATCAAAACTACTCATGGTTAGGAAAACGAGGCATTAGGCATATCAGTTAAACAACTGGAAACAAACATCAAAGAAAAGGTGGACATAGACACGTACACCTCCATTACTAACAAGATCTCTGCTTCTTTGGACATTTTCCAAAAAGAACTGAAAACTTACAAACTTAAGAAGTATGAGAGAGATACATTGGACTATTCAAATGGTACAGTCTATAACTGGCAAGGTAGCCGTCTTCGCTTCACCTCCAGATCCCGCCCAGCCTGGTCCAAAAGAAACAAGGATCTCCCACTTTCGACTGCCAGTGAACGGGATTCCTCTGACGTGAGCGACGCTGAAGGCCGACAGGCCCAGTCCTACAAGCCTTTTTTTCCTCCTGCCGTACGCCGCCAACAACATCAAAGAAGATGCGGAGGGGATCCCGGGGGGCACGGAGGAAGAAGTCCTCCTTTCGATTCCCTGAGGAGATCCCAACGCAATCTCAACAAGCAGTAATTAACATTTCTGGCTTTCCTTTAAGTGAGGTTGAAATGTCTGTTCTCAGTAAATGTCTGTCTTTTTCCCCTACCAACAAATGTGATTTTTTTAAGGTAAAAGTGGACTCTTAAGTTGTTTAGACAATTACATTTAAAACATTTTTTCTGTGCACAGATGGATGTATCTACTGTACCTAGCAACACTGATATTGGCAGTAAAATGAGAGAATACACCTCATTTAAAGGTAAATCCGTGTTCCTGCCTAGCTCCAACCCTAACCCCACAATAACTACATTCTGTCGCTTGGTGGAAAATGATCTTTCTGTCTTGGCGAATAAACATATTCGATACAGGAACAATTTAAATGTAGAAGAACGCAAAGCCTTGAAAGATCTACAACTTAATTCAAACTTGGTCATTCGCAGCGCCGACAAAGGCGGAGCAGTAGTTGTTCTAGCGTTTGAACAATACGATAAGAGTATAAAAAAACAACTTTTGAATGAACAATTCTACTCACCTCTTTGCGCTAATCCAACAGAGCGCATAAAATGTGAAATTGACTCTGCCATAGAAAATGCCTTGTCTACGGGTTGGATCACTAAAAATGAAAGGGATTTTTTAACTACTAAATACCCCATATGCCCGATATTGTATGGTCTCCCAAAAAATTCACAAGTCTGTATCTGATCCTCCACTGCGCCCTATAGTGTCAGGCAATGGTAGCCTTACAGAACCTCTCTCACAATATGTTGACTTTTTTATTAAGAAATTGGTTCCTACCCTGCCTTCGTATATAGGTGATACGTCTGATCTTCTTAGGGTTATTGAAGGTGTTCATGTGAATTCAGCTACTATTTTAGTGTCGTTAGATGTACAGAGTTTGTACACCAACATTCCCCATAAAGGAGGTCTGGAAGCTCTGTCATACTACCTCTCCACACGCCCGGAAGACCTATTACCCCCTTCAAGTTTCCTTATCACCCTTACGGAGATGGCACTCACCATGAACTATTTCCAATACAATGGCTGTTATTATTTACAGACTCAGTGTACAGCAATGGGAGCAGCTTTTGCACCGAATTATGCTAATCTGTTCATGGGTCACTGGGAAGAGAAATTTATCCATAATTCCATTAATCCCTTTCTCACCAAAATCTCCCTGTGGCGTAGATACATTGACGACATACTGCTCGTGTGGGATGGTACTGTACTCGAATTTGAAGATTTCTTGAAGTATGTGAATTCTAGAGATCGTCATTTGTCTTTTACAGAGGAACATGACGTGAGATCCATTAATTTTCTAGACCTGACTATTTTTAAAGGTGATGACGGTAAACTTGAATCTACCATCTTCCGTAAACCCTTAAGCAGAAATACTCTGTTAAGAGCGGATAGCAATCACCCCCGTCCACTGATACGTAATATACCGATTGGACAGTTCTTGCGCTTGAGACGCAACTGTAGCACGGATGCAGAATTTGAAAGCAACATCTGTCAGATGCGTAGCAGATTTCTTCAAAGAGGCTACAGTATTGTTGACGTTACTGCCGCTATTGACCGAGCCCGCCATACTGATAGGAAGTCCCTCCTCTGTAAAAAGCCTAAGCGTGCTACCCTTCCTCGTATTTGCTTTTCCACTGAGTTCAGTCCGGTCGCTGGAAGAGTTAAAAACATTGTCCGTAAACACTGGCCCATTCTCCAGAGTGACCCTCTTTTAAATAAATTTACTTCCGAACCTCCGCGAGTGTGCTTTAGAAGGCCACACAACTTAAAAGATAAGGTGGTTCACAGCATGGTGAGTAGTCCGCAGACAAAACCCTCCTGGCTACCTACGCCCCCTAGAGGGTTCTATCGCTGTGGACACTGTGTCCATTGCTCTAACTCTAATGACATTAAAGTCTTCTGTCATCCACGTTCGGGCAAGGAATTTAAAATAACCACTTTTATTAACTGCAACACTACCCATGTTATCTACATGCTGAAATGTATATGCTCCAAAATCTACATCGGACAGACTAAGAGAGCCCTCAAACTTAGAATTGCTGAACATAAGACCGCGATCCGATCTAAGAATATGGACTATGCTATTGCGCGACATTACGCTGAAGCCAATCATGGTTCTGTCTCTTCTCTAAAATTTTGGGGTATTGAGAGAGTCACTTCATCATCCAGAGGCGGAGATATTATTAAGCAACTGCTCCGCAGGGAGGCGTACTGGATACATACACTCAATAGTGTGGAACCCAATGGGTTAAATGAGTCGCTGAATCTTTCATGTTTTTTGTAACTTGTGTACAGGCTTTTTGATTTTCATTTTATATTGTTTTATGCCATGTTCACAATAGACAATTATTTAGTTCATTTACCTATGACATTTGTCGGTCTTCTCTTTATCCTGTTAAAGAAGATAACATTGTATATGTGGTATCTATGACGAGATTTATTAGTCCTACACATGCGCACCTTACTTTGTGTAATTGATGGGAGGGTATTTATATACCTCCCGGTGCATTGTCTGTATTTCCATTTTGACTCTGAAGAAGACGTCGTTGATGTCGAAACGTCAGTCGCATTAAAATATTTTGTTTTGCTCTGAGCCCTGTGTGCTCCAGTCCTCCTTATCTCGGGTTAGTCCTAGCGAAGTAGTCCGGGTTTGGCATTCTCTTTATTCACTGGTCCTTCTGTTGAGCACCTATAGTTCCTTGTTTATATAGCCGGCTTGTAGCGCGTTTGGGATCACCCCCTTTTTACTAAATAAACTAGCTCTATTCCAAAGCAATGCTATCCATACTTTCCTAAATTAGGCCATGTAAAAAAAATAAGTCGTTGATCGTCCTTTTTTTTTGTTTTTGTTTTTTTAAAGTCGTAGGGAGGGCGGTTTTTTTTATTTTATTTTTTTTATTTAAGCACCAGGTACAGCGGACCGTAGAGAGAAATAAAGAGGACAGAATATATAGAACATTGCGTCTCTCGACCAAATTGCTTCTGTTTAATTGTAGCCTGTCAACATCAGTTTTGCTCATATTGATTGTAATGTTTCATGTATTTTTGGTCAATAAATGTTCCTTGATTGATTGTATGTTATTGGTTTTATGCTTGTACTACACCATAGACCAGATCTGGCTACAAAACCTTTCTTACAACAATAAAATACTGTATAGACCAAAGTTCAAGCAATCATAAAACATTTAATAGCCTAGGTCAATATAATTATAAGCATGCCCTGTCATGGATAGGCTTTGTTTTGAAATTCATGCTGCACATGCACTCTAACAATTTTGTGTGGTGGTCGATAGAGGGCTAGGCCTAGTGGATCGGATAGGATCTCCTAGTGCGGTGTGAGTACGATTTTCTATCCAAATGGCTTAGAAATAGGATTTCCCCGTGTTTTATGCAACTTCTGGCCATCGTCACGAAAAAATTAAAATAAAAAGTCGTCGGGGCCTTTTTCGGATGTCGGGCGGGGACGATTAACAACTTTTTTTTTTTACATGGCCTTATGGAGGGGATTTTCCCTTTTGTGAAGTATTTTTGCGTCTAAAATACCGTTGGTCTCGCTGGCTACATATGTACGTTCGTGTTTCCACTCGAGCATTGTCTTTCCAATATGTTTGATAGCCCTATTGTTATTTTCGCATTTTGAGTGCATTTCACATACTGTAGTGCAATCGTTAAATGTATTTTTGATGTAGGCTACCGATGTTCATTGAAGATAGAACATTTGGCAGCATTTTGCAGATGGTGGAATACTATTTTATGTTCATGTTATCGTACGTAATATAGGCTATGGCGTATACTTGTCTCTTAGGGGATAACAAATGCTCATTCCAATTTACTATGCGCTGATAAGTGGTAGATTAAGGTAAAAATTTATTTGGAGTCATTATGAATAGGAAAATTTAAAAGATTTAAAAAATACAGAAAAATGCAATCCCAGGACAAAAGTATACATACTGTAGAGTACAGGGACAAGTAATGTTTTATTGAGGTACAAGAGTGAATGATTAGGCAACATATTTAGGTGAATGTAACACTGATATCAATGGGTTTTATCTTAAGCCATCAGAAGGAGCAAATATATTTGTTTTGTAATGGAAAAAATGAATTTATTAATTTTATGACATGTTTTGCATAGGGGTTTTGGACCCATAGATATCTGCCCCCCTATACTGATGGAAATATAGTAATTCCTACTTGAAAATTATGCAAAAGTGAGTTTTATGAGCCAAAACTTACATTTTTTTTCCAAGGTTTCTTTGCATTTGTGGCACTTTATTTTGACTTAAATTATGAAAATAAACAAATCTAAGTTTGTATTGTAAATGGTACACCTGTCTTGTTTCATTTCAGCCATTTACCAAGTTTATGTGATGCTCACACCTGGAGTTATAAAGCCTTAAACAGAGCACCCCCTAAATAGGTGAAATTTGCCATCTGCGCCAAGGGGTTAATTTGAGTGAAAATACATAATTTTGTAACCTCTTTTTATGGAATTGTTGCCATATAGCACAATAAACACAATGTGAACATGGGGAGTTTATTCTACATGGTATGCATAGCTATTTCTGACATAATGTGGCTTAAGAGGGTGAATAATTCCTCCAAACATGAAAAGCACCTAATTAAAAAAAATTTACAGCTTGTTAAAATTCTGGGATTGCAACTGTGGTTGCAATGAAAACCAGCATACACAGGGGGTCCCCAGGACCGGTTTGGGAACCCCTGCGTTAGATAGCTAGCTAGCTTGCTATCTAACCATTTTCCAATGGTCGATGCCATTCAACAGGGTTTGAAGAACCGCTTCAGCTCCTTGGAGACCCAGAACTAGTAGCAGTCATCTTGATACCAAAATTCAAGACGTCCTGGACCAAAGATTAAACTGTCTTCAAAAATGGTAAGGCTTGCTTTTTCTGAACAGATTCTTTATTTTTAAATAACTGTATAGGGGTGTTCATTGAACCGTGCAGTGACAACAACTAATTAATTCAACTTCACATTAAAGCTGCAGTAGCTAGCCTATATAACTTGAGCATGCTTCGTTTACACTTTAAAGGGCAACTTTTAGGTTAACATCAACAGTGAATTAATATGTGGGAAAATGATGTAAGCTAGCAATGGGATTTAAAATGTATATATTATTTAATACACTTAGAATTCTATCCATGCTTATTTTAGTAATGAAATCGGCCATGCGCACCTCAAATCTGGCAAATCGAACAGTGACGTCACATCAGGCAGTGAGAACAGAGCGGGCATTACAGTGAATGGTAAAGTAAGCAACATTAGGAGCAAAATGGATCGTAATGTCGGCATTGTTGAGACAGATGAGCTGGAAAATCCGCTTTCCAGTGCTTGCGTTAGCTATCTAATGTGACAGCGGGCAAACTAACCCAGTAGAGACTGTCCAATCCCACTGAGCAAAATCGCGCCCATTCATTGTCCCTAATAATGTCGGGCGACATCGGCTGTATTGGTCACCTGATGTTGTTTAGATCACTTTTTAATCGTGATTTAGGGTTGAGTTAGAAGACATCGTTTGACATTTAACAATATTTTTCTAAGTTCATCAATTGTTTCGGTCAAGATCGGCTGGTAGCTAGCGAGCCAATTAGCCTACACTTGAATTAATCGGTAGCCTGTATTGAGCTGCAATTGTGACCATAATAGCCTATGAAATGTGCAGAAAGCGCAGAATACACAGTTCATGATCATGTAGCTATTGTTAAAATAGCTCAATAGCATCTAAGATCTCTTAGCTCTTTTTTAGCCCGGCTAAAAGGCGTCTACAACATAGACGTGCCATATGACACATTTTATTTAACCATTTTCATACGTGATTAATTTGTAAGTTCAAAGAGAAACAGTGTGTTGATAATGGATTTATTTCACGAAGTCATTGCTTTGACAAGCGAAATCCAGTCTACACTTAGACACGTATACAAACTATGGACAATGACGATGACGGGATAGCTCAAAGCTTCTGCTCTTTTCTATCCATTGCTGAACTTTATTGGCCGAGGTGAGGTGGAGGACAAGGGAGGAGTGGCCTAACGTTACAGTTTTAATCGGGCCATTCTAGTTGCGCATGCAAGTGATGCCCATTCCCGTGTTGTTCATTTGCCAGATTATTTCATTAAAGCAAACTTTTTTGATCTTTAGTAAGAATAAATAATTATAATCCAATAAATACATAAAATAAATAACTAAGAAAATAGAATTGATAAAAATATTAAATATAATAAGTTAAAAAATTAACTATTAACTCAGTCGCTGCACTGTGGCAAGGTCAGGCAAAGACTGGGTGCGTCCCAATAGTCAAAAAAATGCCACCTTTCCTCCTCCACTACCATTCCTCTACTCCGTGCCCGGAAACGGATCTTTGTGTTTTAATCTAATGTCGCTGATTACATCTTAATTACGTATTAATGCTTACATATTAATTAATGTCTCGACGCAAACCGCAATGTCATGTACATTGGATACTGTACATGCAAATACTTGTAGCTACTCAAAACGTTCAGGCAGTTTTGCATATTTCCGGGTAGGAGTGTAGTGGTAGTAGGCGCTTGGGACGATGGTCGATGGAATCGACTATTGACAATGGTTGAACCCATCGGCGATGGCTATCTATCTTTGTCGATGCCTGGACGATTTTAATTTCTTTAATTCTTAAAATAAAAATAAAAATTTCGCCTCTCATTCTGTTTTTAATAAATTTTCTACCATGCATTTACAATGTAACGTGTTGTCTGCGTCTTTGAAATGTGATCGCCTATGCAGCGCAACGGCGCCATAATTTACCTGGATTGAGCAAAATCACGCTGATAGCCTACCTTCTGTTAGACCACAGTGCAACTAACTACAGATCCTTTCCAAAAAATTAGAATATCATGGAAAAGTTGTTTTTTTTCCATAATTCCATTCAAAAAGTGAAACTTTCATAGATTATAGATTCATTACACACAAAGTGAAATATTTCTAGCCTTTATTTGTTTTTCATAATTTTGGCTTACAGCTCCAGAAAACCCCCAAAACAGTATTTCAAGAAATTAGAATAGTGTGTCGAAAATCAGCATTTACTTGAGTTATTTCAGAGAATGAATGTTTTAGACTGAGTGTCACACTATCTAATTTACTCAAAACACCTGCAAAGTTTATCTCAGTTTGGTTCAGTATGGGGAAGACTGCAGACTTGACAATTGGCCAGAAGACCATCATTGACACCCTCCAGAAGATGGGTAAGCCACAAAAGGTCATCGCTAAGGAGGCTGGCTGTTCACAGAGTGCAGTGTCCAAGCATATCAATAGAAAGTTTAGTGAAAGGGAAAAATGTGGCAGGAGAAGGTGCACAAGCAAAAGAGATGACCGTAGGCTTCAGCGGATTGTCAAGCAAAGACGATTCCAAAATTTGGCGGAGATGCAGAGGGAGTGGACTGAGGCTGGAGTCAGTGCTTCAAAAACCACCACGTACAGACGTATCCGGGACATGGGCTACAACTGTCGGATTCCTCGAGTCAAGCCACTCCACTCATTCTCTGAAAGAACTGAAGTAAATGCTGATTTTTGACACACTATTCTAATTTCTTGAAATACTGTTTTGGGGGTTTTCTGGAGCTATAAGCCAAAATTATGAAAAATGAAACAAATAAAGGCTAGAAATATTTCACTTTGTGTGTAATGAATCTATAATCTATGAAAGTTTCACTTTTTGAATGGAATTATGGAAAAAAAAACTACTTTTCCATGATATTCAAATTTTTTGGAAAGGATCTGTATTTCAACAGGCCGCAAAAGACCCCAATTTGTCGTCGAAAAGCCATTGAAAAGGTGTCTATCTACCCCCAGTCATCTATATGTCCCTATATTGTTGTACACTGGTCAGGATCATGAAACAAATCTTTGGTATATTTGTACAAGGTTGCTAATACTTAGAGCCAATATGAGTGTTTAGTATCGATGGGTTACTAAAAAGATGGGGTTACTCAATTTAAGCAGGGTTGAGTCGGCATATAGCCTATAATGTTTAAACGTAACTCTTTCAAAAAAACATTTACATTTTAAATTTCAGGGGGGCTACAATTCACAGCAGGGGTTTGTGTGACATCTGAATGATCGGAGCAGCTGCGGGTTTACACTGACCACAGGTTTCACAAATTGTATAAAGGGTCCGACTTTTTGAACAGATCTATAGCCGAAACAGACTTTGACACTATCGACAGTAATCAACCTACAAACGAAGCATGTCTGCCTCACAAAACTCAACACCGAAATCTCCAGAGGTTGTGGCTAACAAGACCGTTTTGCGGAGACCAAAAAAACCTTTTGCTGCGATGTCAAGACTTCAAGGACGTTCGCTTTACGAAGAATGGGTCGCGACAGCATCATCATACCGACGTTGTGGGTAGCATATCGACACGTCTGGCGAGGAACCAACAATTACACTTTTCAACCTGTGTACGGGGGAGTTGTACAGTGAAAATACAGAGTCTGTATTATTTGTGCACAAGGACTGGCTTAAATTCAAGCAATGCTACAAAAATGTTGTGGAGGATGTATTTTGTAGTTGTCATTTTCAGAGCTGTTCAAAGGACTGCAGTGTGATCTGTGTGTCAGCGCTCAAAACGGCTAAAAAACTGTTCATTACCGAGACCAATGAATCAAGAGACATTGGGGATACGCTAATTGTCTTTCAGTTTGAAGACCTGCACATGTTGAACAAGGTTATTGAGCAAGCCGATAATGTGTTTGAGGATCATAGGATTTGGAGATATATGGCAGGGGTGAAAACTAACTTGTTGTCGAGTTTCAACGCCGTGGCTGAAGATGATTATGAAGAAGAAAAAGAAAATGTACAGCCGCCACCACCACCACCAACACCCGTTGTCTCTGATGACGAAGACTCTACAACAAGTTTTGTGTAAATAACTTGTCAAAACATGTAAGCAAAAATTGTTTTAAATTTTTTAGATTGTGTGTGTTTAATATAAATGTATACAGAATGTCTTTTTGATTGATTTTGTGAACTTTAAAATAAAAAAAGCCTTTCTTTTACATGCTATTTTACATATTGTTTCATTATTATTATTATTAAACGTTCAAATATGTTAAATTCAAATCAAACCCAAAAAAGGAAGGCCCCACCCAGATCATAACTCTAAAGTTTTAAGGTGTGGCTATAAGTTTCAGAGGGGCTTAAAAGCCACTCTGCAAACTCAGGATTTCATACAGACTGTACAGACCTCTTGACAAGCATGTCTCAGGGCTTGTATAAAATGTATAGCCCCCTACAAGGTCCGGTTGCTCAGAATCTTGGGAGTCTGAGTATTCAGCGAACAATGACAAACCTGCTACAGAGCCTTGGACCGATATCGACAAAGCCGAATCCCTATTTTTATCAGAGCCAAAATCTATGGTCTACGAAGACGAAGGCTGCGATGTGCCAAACTGTGTACAACAGTCCAGCCAAAAAAAACGCCCAGGGTGTATAGACGAAATTGACGGGTGTCTTACAAGTCCGATGATTAAGCTGCTGAAAGCCATAGTCGCCTGTCTTCTGAATGGCGCTATCGAAAAACAACTGAGAAGCGAATGTCCCCGATGTGAAGTTGACCATCCCAGTCAACTGAGACACAGCTGTCTCTTTGAAACGGAGGCTTACTATTTTAAATATAATTTTGACAAATTCCTGGCAAAAGTGAAGAAACCGTGGTCAAGGCTTTGAAAGTGTACTTTTTGTGAGTGGTACCAGATCCTGTGAGAATCTTGGGTTCTGTTGACACCATTGTTTCAGAACTCCGTGAGGAGCCACACATTAGGGAAAAACTGCTGGAAATCTTACGTACAGACCTTGACCCGGCCAGTGAGAAGGCTATTGCGGCTGTCAACATAGATTTCTGGGAGATTGACGGTACAATGCATGAGCACCTGTGGTGTGATCACTCTGAAGGCGCGCGGACCCAGATGAACGACAATGTTTAAAAACGTTTCAAGAACCTGTTAAATGTTAATATAGGCAATTTCTGTCATGTAACCTGCAACTTTTATTTATTTGCAACATAAATAAATACTTTGGTTTTTTTATATAATGTGTCATTATTGTGATAGATGTAAGGATGGCTGGTGAGAAACGCTTTAAAGATGTTTATTATGCTCCAGAAAATCCTGGTTCTTACGGTGGTAAAGAGCGTTTGCGAAGGGTTTTGCGTGAAACAACAGGTAGTAACATATCAAACAAGAAAGTTACGGACTGGTTGTCGGGGGAAGATGCATACACTTTACACAAACCCATCAGAGTCAATTTCAAAAGAAACAGGGTTATTGTGAGAAACATTGATTCACAATGGTAGCTTGATTTAGTAGACATGTCAAGTTTATCTGAGCATAATGATAATATGAAGTTTATTCTAACTTTGTCAATATATTGTCAAAATACGCCTGGGTATGTGTTCTTAAAAACAAGACAGGTGTCAAAGTGGTAAAGGCCCTTCAAGAAATTCTCGCAAATGGACGTATACCTAAAAAAATACAAACCGATAAAGGTAAATAATTTTTCAATAAAATGTTTCAAAGTCTGATGAAACGCAACAAAATAATACACTTTGCCACAGACAACGACGATGTGAAAGCATCTGTGGTCGAACGTTTCAATAGAACGTTAAAATCCAGAATGTGGAAATACTTCACAACACACAACACTAGACGCTATATAGATACTGTACAGGATTTGGTCCTGGGGTACAATAACAGCTACCACAGCACGATTAAAAATGAAACCCGTTGAAGTAAATGAAAATAATGCTTTTAAAGTTTTTAAAAATATGTATGGTCTCTTTCCAAAAAGATCTAACAAGCTATCATTTAAGTTTGAGGAGGGGGACACAGAGTTTTCAAAGTACGTGGAAAGTTTGCAAAAGGTTATGAGCAAACATATATAGAGGAATATTTTACAGTCGTTGAAAGGGTCCACAGAATCCCTCCTGTATATAGATTGAAGGATTATGATGGGGCGAGCATTGACGGAACATTTTATGAGGAGGAATTACAAAAGGTTATAGTTGGAAAAGACAAAACCTTTAAGGTCGAAAAAATTATATCCGAAAAGAAGCATAAGAACCAGAAACTCGTTTTAGTGAAGTGGGTTGGATGGTGTGATTGACATCTAAAAGAGTAGAAAACATTAGGCAGCCATGGAGGAAGCAGGCTTTTATGTCACTCTCCCCAGTAATGCCTGTCTAGATATTTACCCTGGAAACAAAATTTCAAGTTACACAACAAAGTTCGCTAGACCCCTCGAATTTCGCGGGCAATGGGAAGTTGCTTTAGCAGAAATTCAATACCCATTCAATACCCATGTACATGTTGCCACCTCATGTGTTTAACTCATGCCTCTCTCAGTCTCTCAACTCACTATGTCCTCGTCTCCAAACCAGCCCGACTATCACCCCCCTCCCCGTGGCTGACGGATTCTCTCAGATCCAGCAGAACCATGCAACGAGCCGCTGAGAGAAAGTGGAGGAAATCCAGATCCCCAGATGACCTGGCCTCCTACCACACTCTGCTGGCAGCCTTCACAGCTGCAACCACATCAGCTAAAACATTTTTCCAGTCTAAAATTGATACATGTCTATCTAACTCACATAAACTCTTTTCCACCTTCTCCTCCCTGCTCACCCCCTTCACCCTCCTCCCTCTCTGCAGATGACTTCCTGACCCACTTTGAGGGGAAGGTGGCCGCGATCCGGAACTCCTTCACGCATCCGGTGACACCCCACATCCCCCATACTGAACCCATCGCTACACTGTCGTCCTTCAAGACTCTGGAGGACTCAGATGTGCTCAAGCTGGTGACGCGCCATCGCGCAACCACCTGTCCACTAGACCCCATACCTTCAGCAGTCCTCCAGTCTATATCTGCTGAGCTCCTTCCATATCTGTCCTCCATTATTACATTACATTACATTATAGGCATTTAGCAGACGCTCTTATCCAGAGCGACTTACACAACTTCTTATTACATTTATCCATTTATACAGCTGGATATATACTGAAGCAATTCAGGTTAAGTACCTTGCTCAAGGGTACAACGGCAGTGTCCTACCTGGGAATCGAACCGGCAACCTTTCGGTTACAAGTCCAGTTCCTTAACCATTATACTACACTGCCTTATACTACTACACTACACTGCATTAACACCTCCCTAATCTGTGGCCATGTTCCTGCTGCCTTTAAAACTGCCCGTGTAACCCCACTCCTTAAAAAACCTAGCTTAGATCCCGCTGATGTCAGGAACTACCGTCCTGTATCTCTCTTGCCCTTCCTGTCCAAAACAATTGAACTTAACCAACTATCTGTTTTTCTCCACCAGAACAACCTGCTTGACCCGCATCAGTCCGGCTTCAGAACCGGCCATTCCACTGAAACTGCTCTACTGGCTGTGACGGAGGCACTCGCCACTGCTAGAGCCTCCTCTCCTCTGTTCTGATTCTCCTTGACCTGTCTGCGGCATTCAACACGGTCAACCACAAACTCCTGATCTCCACACTCGCTGAGATGGGCATTTCTGGAACTGCCCTCTCTTGGTTTGTATCGTATCTCACTGATAGATCCTACCAAGTCTCCTGGAAGGGTTCCGTCTCTGCTCCCCATCCCCTGTCTACAGGAGTCCCGCAGGGATCTGTACTGCGTCCTCTGCTGTTCTCTATGTATACTAAGTCTCTTGGCTCAGTAATTAATTCACACGGCTTCTCATACCATAGCTATGCTGATGATACTCAACTCTTCCTCTCTTTCCCTCCCTCTACCCCACAGGTTAAGGAGAGGATATCTGCTTGTCTGACTGACATCTCTGAGTGGATGGCTACCCATCACCTGAAGCTCAACCTTGACAAGACAGAGCTCCTCTTCATGCCGTACAAGACCTCCCCACTACATGACCTCTCCATCACCGTTGACGGGACCGTGGTGGCTGCCTCCCGCTCTACAAGGAACCTGGGGGTGGTCCTGGACGACCGGCTGGACTTCAAAGAGCACATCAGGGCAACGGCTCGGTCCTGCAGGTTCCTCCTGTACAACATCAGGAGGATTCGACCGCACCTGACCACCTACTCCACCCAGCTTCTTGTCCAGACCAAGGTCACCTCACGCCTGGACTACTGCAACTCCCTGCTCGCAAGCCTACCGGCCTGCACCATTCTGCCTCTTCAACTGATCCAGAATGCAGCTGCCCGGCTTGTGTTCAACCTCCTGAAATTTTCCCATGTAACCCCCCTGCTGAGGTCACTCCACTAGCTGCCAGTTGCAGCCAGGATCAGGTTCAAAGTTCTGACCCTGGCCTACACTGCAGCCAATAGGACAGGCCCCGCCTACCTGCAGGACTTAATCCAGAACTATGTTCCTGCTCGACCACTTCGCTCTTCTACAGCAGGGCGACTGGCACTTCCCCTCCTCCGTGTCAAAGGCTCTCGCTTGTCCCGACTGCGGAGTTTTTCCACATTAGCTCCTCAGTGGTGGAATGAACTTCCCATTCCCCTACGTTCTACTCCAACCCTGCCTGCATTCCGTCGAGGCCTGAAGACACACCTCTTCAGACTCCACCTTGACTGATATCCTCACCTAGGAATATCAGTTCCCTGTTTACTAGTTCCCTGTGTTTTCCTGTCTGTTTATTATAGTTTATAATAGTATTTAGAATAGAAGTGTAGTATTGCTGATTTACCCACAGCTTACTGTGAACTACAGTCAACGTTCATTACTAGGGATAGCTGCTACATTATGGGAAGGATGTGCTTTGTCTTGTCTGTTCTTTAGTGATCTTGATGATGTCTCTGTATGCACTTACTGTACGTCGCTTTGGATTAAAGCATCTGCTAAATGAATGTAATGTAATGGAGCATGCTATCAGCTCATGAAAATGCTTTTATCGTAAGTGATGATGAGAAAAAGAACAACTATGTTGTTGTAATAAGCTGGGGCTATTACAAGAACATGAAAACGCTAGTGGAGGAGATGAATAAAGCTTTAAAAACAAGAAAATTGGATATTGAGGTGTCCCATTCCGCAATGAAAAACCGAATTTATATTAGTAGCGCAAACGAAAATATTTCGCTGACGGCTAGCGGTAAACTCGCGAGGATGTTGGGCTTGGACCCGGATGTACCCTTAAGGCAAGGCCTGTGGCCCCACATCCGGCCGATATTCGTGCGGGGTTTTACACAATGTATGTTTACACAGACATTATTGACTACCAGAGAGTCGGAAATAGTTTTGTGCCCTTGCTACGATGTGTACATATAACAGGGGCTAGCAACGATGTCATCACAATCTCGTATGAGAAGCCACACTACGTTCACGTGTGCAAGAAGCACATTGATAACATAACAATTGAGCTGAAATTGGATCAGAACGAGAACATACGCTTCACTTACGGTAAAGCCCTCATAAAATTGCATTTCAGGCCGGTGAAGCATCGATATCAAGAATAAAAAATGGCAAATTCAAACCTATACGTTGACCCCCATAGGTACATAGACTACTATACCGCACAAGCCGGTAATGGTCTGCCGGGGTATAAGGGTGCGAGTGTTATGTATGGTAGCGGTCTTGGAGGACTTTTTAGAGGTTTATTCCGAATGGCATTGCTCCTACTAAAGAAAGGCTTCAACATAGCCATACCACATTTAACGTCAGCAGCTAAAAACATAGCCAAGGATGTTGTACATAAAGTTGTGACAAGTCGTTTGAACACCGGCGAACAAGAAGGTTCGAGGCTTTTGGTTATGACACGTCGCGCACAGAAAAGGCCTCCAGGTGGGCGGGTCTCAAGTCGAGCTAAGTCTAAAAAGAGACGACCGGCATACATTAGGGTCACAGTCGCAAAGAAGCGGAAGAGGAAGGCTAAAAAGCAGACCAAGAAGGCTAAGAGAAAAAGTAGACACATTTTTTAAAAATGGCCTTTATACACAACATGTCAGAGGAATGTATGAAGTCGGAACTGGACCTTTTTGCAGTTCCGTACACACAAACAAGCATTGATAAGAGCATCTACGTAGAAGTGCCACCCCTGTCAGCCATTTCGGATACTGGTCCTCTAGAGTTCTATATCGCCAGTAATGGCGAATATTACCTTGACTTAAACAATACTCTTTTATACCTACGGTGTCAGATAACCCGTGCCGATGGCACCAATATTCCGGCCGATGCCAAGGTTGGGCTTATTAATTATCCCATAGCGACCATTTTTTCACAGGTGGATATTTCACTGGGAGACAGGCTGGTGAGCCAGTCTAGCAACACGTACCCCTACAGAGCAATTATGGAATGTCTACTTAATTATTCTGAAGACACAATGTCTAATCAATTTACGTCCGGATTATTCTATAAGGACACCAGTGAACATATGGACGAAACAGACCCTGCGGGTGACAACAAGGGCTTGAAAGATATAGCTCTATATACAGCGGCGAGTAACACTTTTGAATTGCTCGGACCCATACATGCTGACATGTTTTTTCAGGAGAGACTACTTATAAATGGAGTCGATATTAGAATTAAGATGGTCCGGTGTAAGGATGAGTTCTGTCTAATGAGCGAGGAGGCCCCGCAGCAGCAATACCGTCTTAAAATGGTCTCGGCCACACTATTTGTAAAAAAAATCGGAGTCTCTCCACCTGTTAAGCTCTACTGACATCAAATGTTAAATATCCGATTGACCGTGTTAGTCTTAAAACTTTCAGTTTAGCAGCTGGTCTTAGAGTTAGCAATCAAGAAAATTAGTTTTTGGGTCAATAACCGAAATCTGTCATTATAGGTTTGGTAGATAACGACGCCTTTACAGGTGTTTACAACAAAAACCCTTTCAATTTCCAACATTACAACGCAGAATATGTATCACTCAGTATGAATGGTCTACCAATACCGAGTAAGCCATATCTTCCAAATTATAGTAACGGTTCTGCGGTTCGTGAATTTTACAGCCTAACGCTGGTCACAGGAAGGCATCTGAAAGATACGCCTTTGTGTATAAATCGTCAAGAATACATGAACGGTTACACCCTTTATGTTTCAACCTGACACCCGATGAAGGTTGCAGCCAGCATCTATCACTGATCAAGATGGGTAATATCCGTCTGGAGATGAGATTCAGAAATCCGCTACCCAGAACAGTTAATTTAATTGTTTACGCATGCTTCGACAATATCATTGAAGTGAACCAGAGGAGGAACGTGTTGTATGATTATTATTAATCATGAATACCAGAGAACTAACGGCTATTTTGAGTAACAATCCTTACACAGAAAATAACTTTTATGGGGTTGTGGCCTGCGATGAGCTACCGGATAATAAACTAAATAATTTACCAGCATTGTACATTGTGAATACACACCTTCGAAATAAGCCTGGAGAACACTGGTTGGCATTGTATGTGTGTGCGGATAAAACTGGTGAATTTTTCGACTCCTATGGCAATCCCCCTGACTACATTTATTTCCCAGATAGCATCATTACTTTTTTACAAAAGAACAGTAAAAGGATTGTTTACAACAAGGTACAAGTGCAAGACCTACACAGCACAAAGTGCGGACAGCATTGCATATTTTATCTGCACAACAGGGCCAAAGGGGTTCCGTTTAGTGAAATTATATCCCTATACTCTGATAATTTGAAAAATAATGATGCGATGGTTTCAAGATATATTGATAAAATATACTTGGACAAGTGTGTTAAAAACATGTTAAACTGTGTAGACTGCATGCTGTGGTGAAATGTTTAAGGCCTGTCACTGTTGAAAAAAAAAACACAGGCATGTTTTGTTTGAATGTTACTTTATGTCTTTTATTATAAAATAAAAACATTTTAAACTTTATATTTTGACATTTTGATCATTTAAAACAAACACACACTCAACAGCTTCAGAAATCTATCCACGCTGAATGGTCTAAAACGGGGGATGAAAAAACAGCCTTAGGGCCTGGTTCTGGCATCATAGGTGTAACAGCCTTAGGGCCTGGTTCTGGCGTCATAGGTGTAAAGGCTGTATTTGGTATTTTTTTGTGTAGATTTATCTTGCTGCGCACATTTTGATTAGGTATGACAGAAATAGGCATATTAAGCATAGCCATAGCCTCTATAAATTCCCCCAACCCGAGGTCTTCTATCGTCAGAAATCTTGTGAGGGGCTGTTATGTTCTTTATTAGATCCAAAATATGCGAACCACTTACAACTGTACAATTAAACACAAACTCCCCTTTATCGTTCCACGTTGCGACATTTCCTGATTTAGAAATTTTATCCAATACGTAGGTGGCATTTTTCTGGCCTCTAGGTGGCACGCTTTGTACAACTCGGGCGGTGTCCATCCTGACATTATCGCGGCCCTCAACAGGCAATGATAGGGTTAAATGTTGCATTTCGGCTTCACCTTGTTTAACCAACGCTATGAAACGCTGTAGAGCAATCATGTACAGTTTTGCCTTCTCATGAGGAACAACATCAGTCCTTGATAAGATGTTACGTATG
Organism: Synaphobranchus kaupii; assembly: GCA_029718625.1. Classification (NCBI taxonomy): domain Eukaryota; kingdom Metazoa; phylum Chordata; class Actinopteri; order Anguilliformes; family Synaphobranchidae; genus Synaphobranchus; species Synaphobranchus kaupii. The sequence goes on from CM056378.1 coordinate 62,364,564, forward strand.
GTTTGATCCAAATCATTTTAATTTTTTTGTCGGATTGGTTCCGGGGTAAAAGTAAGATTCTTTCATTTGTCCAGCTGGCTTTGAGGCACGAGAAACATTTTCTGGGCACGCTCCATGTTTTTTAAACACCGCTGCGACCCGCTATCAAACTGGTGAGAAACGGTATTGCGACACTCAGTAGAGGCAGAAGAAATCCACCCTTTTGAGAAATAATTTTTTGCCTCTTTTGAATAGATGATCTTTTGTTAATCAACAGTTTAATTCCGACCTTTTGTTTTCTTATTTTTTTCAGTTGTGTATCTGTTAGGGGTATATTGCCTCGTAAAACATTGAGAGCTAGTTCACAAATTGTGTTTATAAGTTCACCAGAAGCAGACTGTAATATGTTACGTCTTTGCCGGGCATTACCTTCAAATAGGGCTTTTAGAAGCGTCCAGTTCCGTTTAATACGTGCAGACATATTACTTTTTCTTTAGCACATAAACTACCGGCCACTCTGGAGCGTACAAACCAGTTCTGATGCGGTATTCCTCAGGCGTCTGTGCTTTTAAGTCCACCAATAGGTAGCCATAAGGTTTTCTGGTCGCATCATCGAAACATTCAAGGAAAAACTTTGAATGTCTGGGGTACATTTGCCGTGCCAAAACATTAACTTGCATTTTATCTCTTGGATTTTTGAACAGAACAATATAGTTTGCATTAAGATTTATTGTGCGGCTGCTTCGACCCTGGAAGAAAAGATTCTGAACAAGATATATGATGCTTAGGTTTCTATGGTGTGTATACAAAAGGGAGCAGGACCCTTTTGTTGTAAACTACTCTGAATCTTTTAGAAACTATGCGGTTCTTGAGAGAGAATCCTCTCTTATTCCTCACAATTTGTTGGGTGTTGGTTGTAATTTCACGAGCTGGTGCCTCTGGATTCTGTACATACTGCTGTACCAATTCTGTGAGGGATGAAAGATTGACAACTTGCGTGTTAGTATGATGCAGGGTTATACCTTTCACTTTCATGCATGTTTTACCGAACCGTGTTTTATAGCCATACGTCTTGGGCCCTCCTGATACAAATTCAACAATGTGGTCACCGGGGTCTAGCTCACTAGTCAATTCTCCCAAAAAATCACCTAGAGAAGGCATCCAGACACCCGGGCGGCTCACAAAGATTACAGAATCTGTGTCGTGGTACAGAACCCTGTCAGGCATTTTATCCATGACATCATAAAGCTCGAGCCGGGCATAAGCTGTGGTGAAGGCCGCGATAAACACATTGCCGTATCTGGGGACCTTTGGAAAACACTTAGTAAGTTTCCACTGTACCAGAGCTACGGCTTCTGTAAGAAATGAAAAGTGTGAGATGTCATACTCATCTGAAAACATGAATTGCAGAAACTGTTCAGGATCACGGATCAAGGTTGTGTTTGGCAGGTTGCTTCTCTGACCAAATTTGCCCCAAAGACTATTTAAAAACGGTTTGGAAATTTGTCTCTCGGCTTTGTTTACAGAAATATTGTTTGGGTCTAAACAAACACCCTCCTTCTCCCAATAACTCTGCACATAGGCCGCCTTGTCAGAATCATCAGAAACCCAAGAGGGGTATCCTGACGCTTCTTGTTTGCCCTTTAAATGAGTCTTAATATAGTCACTGAAAAGAGAATCAAACTTATCTTGGAAATGCCAAATTTCAAAGATTTTGTCGATGATGTAACCTTTTTCAAGAGCTTTAAGCATTTCAACGGTACACCATACACCTGTGAGAGAACGCAACTCATCAGAATGTTCGCACACACCTTGATGCTCAGATTCTGCGCAGGACCGGCAAAGTGGAAACATTAATTTACCAGAGATTCTGTACGGTAACACAGGTATTGTAAGTTTTCTTGGGGTATATACCCTGGCTTTGACCAGACCGAAATAGTTTTCGATCGGTTCAAAGTCACGGAAGATGATGATGGGGTGATTTGTTGGGTAAACTTTAGTTTTGTTCACGAACGGGTATAGACTGGTGAAATCAAAATAGTGTATTTGTTCACTTCTTGAACCTTGTAGTAAAGTTGCAACGCATTAGTTCGACCGCCAAACAGAGCAGCCCGAGGTTCCAGACATTCCGGGTAGTCATGATGTCGCAGGAACTCCTGAACCTCGGGACTCTCACGTTTAAGTCTTACCCATTCGTGCTCCCACATAACTACAACATTCAGGTTGTATACGCGACGCAGTGTCAATTTTCTCTTGAAATTTGTGATATATTGAACCAAAACCAAGTTTTTGTGAGAGGGTTAATTGTGCTTAAATTAAAGCATTTAGCGCACCCGTGCCAAAAACATCCCGAAAATTCATAAGCTGTCCGAACGCCATCCACCTCTGAATACCCATCTAGATAATAGTTACCCATCTTAACCTCCTCCCGGTTCAAGGTATGCTGAATGAAAATCTTTTCCCGATGACTCACATATTCTAACCATTGAATGGCGGCTGTGGAAAATGATTTCTGCTGCTGCGCGTAATTATCAGGCGATGTGACTGCGATGGTGTTTTTGGACAAAAAGTTTGTGCAGTATTGTTTCATACACACCGAGGCTATTGTAATGCACTGGAACGGGTCTAAGCCTGTGCTCCCAAGCACCTCTGTCCTAAACCGCAAACAAGCTTCCCGCAAAATAACAACGTCATTCTGACAGTACTCTGATATTTCTTTTCGAAAGTCAAACACACCCCCAGACACAGTATTATATCAGGACAAAAAATGCCCTTTTTTAGCATTGTCAAAACCTAGAGCGCCAGGCATGGCACTCAGCTTCATAGTCAGGAAACAGAGTGAATCAATATACCTCTGTTCAAAAGCCTCATCTGTAATGCACATGAGCTTACTGCCTTGCGCTATGATGTTTAGCGTCACACCATTCTTAACCAAATACTGCATCAGCAGGTAACCATCGTAACCCTTTGAATTATGTGCAATGAATGTATACCCCTTGTACTTTGGGGTTCGATACGTTTTAAAAAAATCCTGTACGCAACCATCACCCTCTGCAGTCCAACGTTCGCCATTAAAATCCATACAACATATGAAATTCGCAATGTGTTCGCCGTGGTCCTGCCGACACTCAAAATCATAAAAAACATAACGTACGTTGGGGTGTTCAGTTTTCACAGGCTGTATGTAACACGCATGCTCAACTTCAGGGGTCAATACAGCCTTACAGGCTTTGCAGAGCTTTAGACCACATTTGTGTGCTTTAGATGTGTTGCTATTTACGACATATGTTCGCGCACATTTGTCACAGAACTTGGTAGTATCACACGAACTGAGCATTTTACCGTTAGACTGCCGTTTCAGAACTTTATGCTCGTTAAAGCAAAACCTAGACCGACAGATTCGCTTACAATCTTCACACCTTATCGTTGTTGATGAACGATGTGTAAAACATTCTGCGCAAAAACAGACGTTACAATAATGTAAACATGAGTGATTATGTTTAGAGGTGTGCGGCTTGTAACAAAATGTACAAACATAATTACTGCCAAGGAAACCTGTCAATGATTTGATACCGTAATAGTGTCCGCCCTCAAGGTACAAAAAAAAAGTTTTAGAGTTGCTCGTTTGAAACTTGTTTAAGACATCGTTATTTCAACTGTGTGTCCATACAACTATCTTGATGTTTAAGAACCTCTCAAACATTTGAATGTCCGAAAAACGAACCTTATCCTGAACACCCAAACCTACGGAACGTTGTAAATGTTCAGCCTCTCTTTCAGCTTCACACGTTGTGAATGTCGGATTTAAAAGATGCATCAAGCATGTTGCGAAACAGAGATTATTATCGACGTTGTAGCTAACTATTAAATGTCTTAGCTTTTTGCGAATGATTTCGCTCTTGAGACATGATGATAATTTTCGCTGGTCTCCTCCATTAGGGTTCTGAATAATGTGGGCCACAAGCATCAGTTTCATCAGCCAGGATATCAAAATTGCTTTGAACCAACTCTTCAATCATATTTTTAAAAAACTCCAAATCTATTTCATCACCGTTTAGCTGTACAGTTACACTCTGAGACAGAGAATAACCCCTTAATTCTAACTGTACGGCATCGCTGGGGTTCGACAGCTCGCAAACTTTAGCCAGTAGATTTTCTAAAGTGTTTAAGATGTGCACATAAAACTCACCTGAAGGTCTGCGTTATTAATAACAACACCACCACCACCGCCACCATTTTGGTTGACTTCTGGAAGTCCATGCAGGTTATTATCGACAGTGCTTTGGGACATCTCTAGCTCTGTAAGACCATGCGTGTTATTTTCTGCGGTGTTTGGGTTCATATCTGTTTCAACGCGACAAGCGAGTTCACGGTTTACAGAGTCCAAAGCTCTTAATAACCCCGCAAAAACATCATGCTCTACAGTTTCATTACTTGGTTCATGCGGGTTAATAGAGGCTTGATTAACATCATTAACAAGAGCTAAGAGATGCGGGTTAACATTTTCATACGGTAAATCTAATTGGTTAGGGCCCTGTTTTTCAGCATTTTCTGTGGCAGGTCTTTTACTCTGGGCCCCTGAACACGAACACGTACAAGGTCTTCTAGGAGCCATTTTACTTTAATAGTTTATCCGCAAGGGTCATAAAATTATCAGCAAGGATCATAAAATTGTTCAAGATGCTTAATCGCAGACTTTTGTCGTTTTGACAAACCGAGGCAGTCGCAGGAGGTGTCCTGTTCACCTCTGATTGTTTGGCTGCGGATGCTGTTGTTGTCTTTGGGTCTGATGATGTCCGTGGTCCTGGGGTCACGCGTTTGTTAGGCCGGCTTTCGTTAGTTGTATTTAAAATATCCTGGTCGATCACCGCACCCAATATTTCATCATCCGTTATTTCACCGTCTGAAAGGAAAAAAAAAAAAAATCAAATAAAAATTCTAAATAAAAAATTCTAATTAAAATTCTAAAATTAAAAATCAAATTAAAAAATAAAAATTCTAATTAAAAATCAAATTACAAAATTTAAAAATTTAAAAAATTTAAAATTACAAAATTTAAAAAATACTTAAATAAGCAAACACTTATTTTAACACACATACACACGCACGCACACGCACACACACACACACGCACACACACACACACACACACACACACACACACACACACACACCCCGTTTAGGAGAAAACTTAAATCTCACCACTTTTTCTCTTTTGTCATTGAGGTCTGCAAGGCGTAGTCTCTGTAACCGCCTCTAGCGGGTTTTCAGGGCCTTTTTAACAATAAAAATACAATCAGTAAAAATAAAACACATAAACAGATATTGCACAAAATACTTAAAAGTTTCATACTCTGGATATAACTGTAGCGAGGATCGTCTTCTGAAGCTAATACCTGGGCACATACAATTTTCCTAGGACGCGTGTACACTGTATCTAAAACAAATCAACATTCACCAAAATGAGAAAAATAAAACATATAGCAATGTTCAATAGTTATAATCAGATATTGAGCAAAGTAAGTTTCATACAACTGAATATAACTGTAGCGAGTAGCGTCTTGTTGAAGCTAAAACCATGGCCTATAAACATGGCGTTGCCACGTGTAGCCTACCCCAGTATCTAAAACAATTAAACATTCACCAAATATCCGAAAAATAAAACACATAGCAATGTTCAATAGTCATAATCAGATGTTGAGCAAAGTAAGTTTCATACAATTGAATATAGCCTAACTGTAGCGAATAGCGTTTTGTTGAAGCTAAAACCATGGCCTATAAACATGGCGTTGCCACGTGTAGCCTACCCCAGTATCTAAAAACATTTAAACATTCACCAATTATATATATATATATATATATATATATATAAAAGCATCTTTAAAACATCTTTAAAGTACATTTTTAAAAACATCTTACTCTGTCTAACGGTAATGGCCTCGGGTATCGTATCAATAAAGTCCTGGGAACCTTCTACCACGTGCTCCCCGTCGCTATTCAATATTCCAACCAAGTCTGTAATACATTTACATTAACAACCGTTAATTAAGAAGTAGAACATTCAACATGTTTAATTAACAACTTGAAAGTTTCACACTTTACAAGAATTAAAATAGTAGCACATACCTTGTGTTGAAAAGTCTACAGCCGACATTTCTTGCACGCAAATGTTTAGGGGAAATCGACCTCTTCAGAGCAGCCCTTGTTCATCTGACAAAATCAGACACGCCAATGTAATGTCATAAAAATCCTGTTTTATAGCTTAACAGGGGTGAGGGGGGTGTACGTAACTTGAACGTAACTCATAACCCTACCCCCTCCCGTGATTGTAGTCGGAAATTTAAAAAATGTAGTTACCCTGTTAAAGGAATTGAAATTAAACGTCACATTTAATATATGACGCCTCAATCCTCCTTAAATTGGATAAACCATCTTTTAAGTAACCCGTCGATACTAAACAATAGATAACCCATCTAGCAAATAGTTTATATTTTAAAAATTCGTAATTAGCTAGCCTATTAGACCTGCAACCTCTGCTAAAATTGTATACGACCCTTGTGCAAATAGTCTACTGAACGTTTTGTTTGTTTCATTAGTCTAAGGTTTATTTCTATACAAGTTCACAAAATATCTTTTGAAGATCCCCGCCAAAACCCACAGCTGCTCCGATCGTTCAGACGTCACACAAACCCCTGCTGTGAATTGTAGCCCCCCTGAAATTTTAAATGTAAATGCTTTTTTGAAAGAGTTACGTTTAAACATTATAGGCTATATGCCGACTCAACCCTGCTTAAATTGAGTAACCCCATCTTTTTAGTAACCCATCGATACTAAACACTCATATTGGCTCTAAGTATTAGCAACCTTGTACAAATATACCAAAGATTTGTTTCATGATCCTGACCAGTGTACAACAATATAGGGACATATAGACGACTGGGGGTAGATAGACACCTTTTCAATGGCTTTTCGATGACAAACTGGGGTCTTTTGCGGCCTGTTGAAATATTTCTAGTCTATGCATTTCATTCATTCATTCAAACTTTCTTTGAATCAACCGCGTTGTATACAGCTGTACCTTGTCAATCAAAGGTTTCCCCTAGCATCGCGCTAGCTCAAGCACTCCCAGCAGCTGTTACTAAAACTCAAGTATTTTACGACCCCGTTTTGACATAAGCTCAGCCTCAACTATCCAGCTCATTGGCCCGTGTAAACGTCCGTCAATTGTCTAGGTGGGGTAGGACACTACAGGGGCGTGTTCCATTTTCAGGTGTACACAGGACGATAAATGAATGGCTCCATTTTTCCACACTCTAGCCGTCTGGAAACGTCTCTCTCTGCAAACTATAGGCTATCTCCGGACCTCCGCGGACTTTGGAAAAAATTCAAAGTTTCTTTTAGACTTTGGCATTTTAATTCTGTAAAACTTTACATAGCCTATTATTTTATTTTTCATTCTTTCTAGTCTTTCTTTCGAGGTCTCCTAGGCCTTCTTTTAGAACACTAACTTGCTTTTTTTAGATATACCGCTTGGCTATTTCACACCGTTTTTAAGATTTTACGCAACCCCGGACATCAAAACATATTCTAAAACCTTGGCCATGGAGTCATGCACACACATTCACGGACTTCTCCAAAAATTTGTTAGAGTCTTTTTCCCTTTTTTTTTTCCCTTTTTCCCTATCAAACGAGCCCCAAACCATCACTCTGTTGCCAGATATGGAGTAGATGTGGATGGATCACTTTAAGGGTTGTTTCTCCTGACTTTTTTCCCCATAGAGTTCTATAGGAAAATGAGTCCGGAGAAATAACCCTTGCAGTGATCCATCCACATCTACTCCATATCTGGCAACAGAGTGATGGTTTGGGGCTCGCTTGATAGCTCAGACCCTTGATAACTTACAGCCATTTAGCCAGCCATGTGTTCCATACTGTACCAGTGTAATTTACAGCTGAATCTAGTCTCACCCCCCAATTTCCATAGAGATCCATTCAAATGCAGAGAGGTTATAGTATCGCTTGTAACAGTACCTGAAAATAAGATATCGACAGTTTTTTGATGTTGATGGTCACAGACTTCAGGAAGTAACAGCATGTAAAGGATATGCGACCAAATATGAAATATGATACTTTAAAAATACGTTAAAGCAAAGGGTATGAATACTTATGTAAATGAGAAATTTTATTTTTTTATTTTTAATAAATGTGCAAAAATCTCAAAAAAACTTTTTTCACATTGTCATTATGGGGTGTTGTGTGTAGAATTTTGAGGGAAAAAATTAATTTAATCAATTTTGGAATAAGGCTGTAACAGAACAAAATGTGGAAAAAGTGAAGCGCTGTGAATACTTTCCGGATGCACTGTATATATGCTTTTCTTTCTTTCAGACAACTAACTTGCTATAGCCTACCGCTATTTGTCACGCTTTAACAGCCTGCTTGAATTCTTTTATTCTTTTAATACGTTTCTGCTAACACAAACTGTTTTTTTTTTAAAAACCTTAAACTATTGCCACTAACCTATACATCTATATTTATATATATATATATATATATATATATATATATACCGTTACTTTTTCACAATGTTGTTCTAATAAAAAATTTTAAAAAATAAAATACCAACACGTTTTCCCCCAAGCCGCCAAAGACCAACCATAAAAAACAATGTTTACAACCATCCCCCAATAAAATGACATCATCACAATGCCAATAAATCACCCCTTGAAACAACCCCCCCACAACACCCCGAATAATAATAATAATAATACATTATAAATTTAAAAATTTAAAATTATAATTAAAAAATAAAAATCTAAAAATAAAAAATTTTTTTTTTATCCCCATCAATCAAATTTTGACATAACCTCATGAATATTCATAAAATTATGCAAATATGCCCATCAATCAAATTTTGACATAAACCATATCCTATTTACTACTTCAGTCAAATAGGCGCCTAGTCACTTCCGGCCGTCGACGTCGGTTTTGGGAGCCAGGCACTACTGTGATTTTATCTACATCGTAACATCAGATTTTTGATTTATCAGTGTTTGTGGAAGTTGCACTTAAATTCAAGATGTTTGGTCGTGGCATGTTTAGATTTTAAATTAGGAAATGTTATGTCAGCATTGAATATCTTTTGGAAAAGCAGCTGATTGTATCTTTTTTGACTAAATTGGGTCTGCTGATAATAATAATAATAATGCATGGCATTTTTATAGCACCTTTCTAGATACTCAAAGCGCTTTACAATGATGAGGGGGAAACTCGCCTCTACCACCACCAATGTGTAGCACCCACCTGGGTGATGCAACGGCAGCCATTTTGCGCCAGTATGCTCACCACACATCAGCTGAGGTGGAGAGGGAGAGAATAATTTTTTTTTAGCCAATTAAACTGGGGGATGATTAGGTGGCAGATTGAATGAGCCTGGGCTGGGAGTTTAGCCAGGACACCGGGAAAACCCCTACTCTTTACGATAAGTGTCATTGGATCTTTAATGACCACAGTGAGTCAGGACCTCGGTTTAACGTCTCATCCGAAAGACGACATCTCCTACAGCACAGTGTCCCCATCACTGCACTGGGGCATTGGGGTTTATTTGACCAGAGGGAAGACTGCCCCCTACTGGCCCACCAACACCACTTCCAGCAGCAACTTAGTTTTCCCCAGAGGTCTCCCATCCAAGTACTAACCAAGCCCACAACCTGCTTAGCTTCAGCCATTCAGCAGGCGCAGATTGCATAGTGGTATGGCTGCTGGCTTTTTTGACTGAATTGGGTCTGCTGATAGTATTGTTGTTCTTTTTAACTTCTGAATTTTGTACTCAACCATTTTTAATAAAATCTTTGAAGTGAGAATTGAGTTAAGAATCATTTCTAATAGGATCGGGTACATTTCACCATGGTATGGCATTTGTCTCCGCACTTAGACAAAGATGAGCTTCAACTTAACTTTTGTTAGATTTAGCACATACCCAGAGCTAAAACTAGTTAGAAATACAGTTGATGCAAATGTAGTACGTATGTTGTCTAAATGTCTTGGGTATGTAGTTGTATGTTTTTATAATGCTACTACGCCAATAACAATAATACCATAAAAATAAAATTTTAGGGTAGAAAGTGGCAAGTTTAAGATTTATCTGTTAAAGTGCTGCTGGCTCAATTCTGGCCCATTTCATGCCCGAGATACGGCATTATGATGTTTGTGTTGTGGCCGAGTTCCGGCGACCGGAATTGGGTTGATTCATCGCTGTCATTCCAGGGCGGTATGTGAGCCGAACGAAACTGGTTGAAAGTGTGGGCCAAAATCGGGCTGGCACTCACTTGTTATCTGGGTATGTATTTATAAAAATAAAACAAAACTAGCTAGCTACTTGCTAAGCTAGACTGAAAAACAAACTATGAAAAAACAAGGGACTATCAAGCTAGCTATAAAAATGTATACCAAAAATAGGCTACTATTACTAGAATATTCAAAAAAGCTCAACTGTAAGCTAGCTATATCACTCGCTCGCTCTATCTCCTGATTCTCCTCTCCACGCAGATCAACCGCTGAGATTTGCTTTTATAGCTGCAGTGTAGGCCGCCGTCACTCCAAAACTTCAGGGTGTAGGTTTCAATTTTGTCACCGGGAGGAATACATCAGCTGGATGAAATTTCTGGCCAATCACCGATCGAACATGCAGTACCCAACGTTTTACCACTAGAGACACTTTTGTGCCATATTCTTAAAGTTTACACTTTTTTGCACTGACTGCAGTAAATTGTCAAGATTTGGACCAGGATCAATCAGTCATACTTAGAAAAAACCAAATGTATCAGTTCTCATCTAAAATAAGTTGTTTTAGTGCTTTGTTACCCTTTAATAAACAAAAAAAGAAGGCCACTTAAGTAGTGAATGTGTGCGTGTGTGTGGGTAGGTCGGTGATTGGAGTTAGGGTTTAGCAGGGGGGTGGGGGGAAGTATTGAAAACTAATGAGTTCTGTTCTGTTAATATTGTTTATTGTAATATTTTTTATTGCTCTTATTTACTACATAATCATATTGTTAAGGAAACCTGAAATAGTCTTAGATTTAACTAATTACCAGCACACCTTACATCAAGAAATATTGTGATACTTCCTCAGGTCCGGCTGCTATGACCATACCAGCATCTTATGCTGGTGACCAGCACACAACCATTCCAGCATCCCATGCTGGTGACCAGCATATAAGCACAACAACATCCCATGCTGGTTACCAACATACTACCATTCCATGCTGGTCACCAGCATGCCAGCACCAGCATACCCCCATACCAGCATCCCATACTGGATGCCAGCACCAGCATACCAGCATCCCATGCTGGTCACCAGCATACCACCACATCCCGGCATCCAAAACACAACATATGCTGGTCTTGCTGGTGTGACCAGCATGCATTATGCTGGTCATGCTGGTAACCAGCAATGCTGGTCTATGCTGGTTTTTCCAGCAGGGATCTCTGCGATATTTTCAAATATCGCCATGTCTAATAATATTGGATATCGTGACAACCCTAACGTGCAGGCTATCTTAGGAAATAGCCTACATTTCAGATTCGCATCATGATATGCATGGGAACATATGAAAAATACTACGGAGTTTGTTAGATGTAACTTATCTAAGAAATTTTGCAGGATAAAAAGTTTTCTATAGCCTATACAGATTAATGTGCTTGTGAAGTGACTTGCATTCACAAGCAGTCCGCATGTTACTGACGTTAATTTAGCCTAACGTAGGCTACATGATAAATTTGCATTTCCAAACTGAATACTGCACTAAGATCTACTACTAAGATACTTGCCGAATACAAACTTTTTTATCTGCAGATTAATGTTATTTACCGGTTTTATAAGTCAGCTGTATGCTGCTGCTACAGTAACTTATAGAAGAGATGAATGACATTATGGCTCGCAGTAAAAAAGATGAAACTGCTTTGCTAAATTTGTGATGACGTAACTATGCTTAGATACGTTAGTTACCTAACCACGTATTGCATTTGCATTATCTTAAAAACAATGACAAAAGTTTATCGTGGCCAGCTATGCAGCATTAAAGTTACTATTTGTAGCCTACAAGGTGGAGTAGCCGTCTGTCGTCCAATAACGTTAGTCACTGAGAGAAAGCAAGTAGGTAGGCTACATTCTGCTTATTATACTGTATCAATTCACTTTATTTATTCCCCTTATTTTATTGAACGTTTTGGACTCTGATTTAGCCGGTTATGGAGCAATAGCTTGCCATAATTCCCATCCATAGACATATTGTGTAGCTGGCCAGGCAGCGCATGAATTTAGAACGGTGATCAAACCTGTGACCCGGATTACCGTTCATATACAAGCATTTAAACCACGGCTGTCAACCAATCAGAATCCAGTATATATCCAAGCCATGGTATAATAACCTATATCCTATTTACAGCTGGTCCGTATAGACCGGTTTCTCAGCAATGTCACAGTTGAGGTGCGCACACAACACTGGGGCAGAATATTCAATATTGCAAAAGAAATCAACATCAACTTGTAATTGCAGAAGCTGAAATGGATGATGAAGGACACTTGTTTGACATCGAATATCTTAGATACATCAACACTGAGCTACCGAAGCAAGTTTGGTGTAAACTTGTAATATTTATTCAATTTAATAAGTGTCCAGGAAGTATATTATGCTGGCTCCCATCTCATCATATACAGTAAGTTTGGCACTCAACTGAATGAAGACAGCTTCGACCGTATAGCTGCAGTTTTGAAGCAAATGGTGTAGGTGGCTAACCATGACCGAAATCATAGCCTACTGTGAGACTAGTTTGACCCAATATGAAATAACGTTATAATTTAATACCAAGTTATGCTTGTGATAGGCTTGCTCTTAATGAATGTGGGATTCCTTGGCGAGAATTAGCAAGCTTGCTAATAATGTAGAAATGTGGACGCCTACCATTTTAGCGAGTTGGCCAAGAGATTAGAGCTCATTAAATCTGAGATTAGAGTTAAAGGTCATGCCGTCAAGACACAGGTCGATATTTATCACTGATTTATCGCTGCTGTTATTGCTAGTTACCTGTAGATATCTTGGGTTTGGCAACAGGCACTGTGCATTTATAACTTTAGCGTGCTAACTACGTTAGTTTGCCAGCGTAGATCAGCTGAGGTGGGTCTTAGTCACTTTTTTTTTTTTTTTGGAATAGGCTACCCTGTGATTTGTGAACCGGGGGCATGTGGTCTGTCTGTGTCAAGACAAGCGTTAGCTAGCCACTGTAACGTTACTGTCTTGGTTGCATCTCGCGGGAACATTAGTTCATTACCATTTGTTAACTGCTAGATTGCCAATGTCAATTTAGTAAAATCTAAAGAATTAACCAGCTTAGAGTTAGCCAACGTATTTGAAATAAGGTGGATGACGTTAAGAAACGTAGCTAGATAGCAACCATTATCAGGCACACCCGCTTTCAACGATAATGGAAATTCCTTGAGAGCTGATTTGCCAATGTGGAAAAAAAAGAAAACCAGTATTTGCTATGTCTATAGCACATTCACAATATTAGCACAATATTACAAGATGAAGAAACCAAGTTGCATTAAATAATTTAGGGTAGGTTATTGCTTTGGAATAGAGCTAGTTTATTTAGTGTGAGCTACGATAGGCAATATTGTTAGTTTGTAACTTGGCCACATTTTGATATCAATACTTTTAAAGGCAGGCCTAGTTTTTGCAAGTTGGAATTAAGGACATATAGACAGCGCTCCGTAGGCTATGTGTGAGTAACTTGGCTTTTTTTAAACGTTGGAGACGTTTTTGATCAGATTTTTGATACTTATTTTTGATAGCTAACTAATGATGAATAATGCATGAAGATAATTACATAGAGAGAGACATGCATACGGAATACATGCATTCAAAATAAATGCATGCAGACATTCGCGTAAGCATAACGCCCTGCAGTGACGAGAATGAGAACATTTCTCCTATTACCAATAGCCCACAATTACATTAAAATAATTTGTAGATGAGCTGTATTTAATGTCTGATGAAATAAAATTAATAGGTTAGTTTTCTGTAGTGCAATGGATGTATGAGGCATGTTGATTCACTTCGTAGTAGCCTAGCTTGTAGCTGCTTCCTGACTAGCAGCTGACTGACGTTTCTCTGGCAAAACGAACGTTGGCTAACAAGCTGAATTGGACAACGCATATTTCCCAGGAATCTTATCCAGAAAGAAAACAATAGATACTACTAAGAAAGTAGCCTACCAGAGATTATTCTTCTTATTATTATTATAATTAAAAGTGTTTGCAGTAAGCTACATTGTCTGCAGAGTAGCATAGACTAGAGAAATGTTCAGAGGCTATTCTATCTAACCATGAAACATATATGTTTGGGTAATTGGAGGTTTATAAATCCGATCTCTGAAGGGATTGCAGTTTATAGTAGGCTATCATCATTTCTTAATGTATTATCGTAAATTCTTAATTTTCCTAGTAGTTAATTTTATGCTGACGTTGTGTTATGTGTCAAAAGGATAAACTGAACAGAGCTGAAGTGAAGAAATGAATGAAGACATAATAAAGAAATGTTGGCTGAGGCGAGCGTTGAAGGTTCGTTTTCCACAGTAAAGCTGATGGTACACGGGCAATATTTTCAGGCAGTATAGCCAGCAATATTGTACAATATTGCCGGCAATGGGTATGTGCCACTGTAGCAATGGGCAATGGGGCAATAACTGAAAAATAACAAAAAAGAATGTTTGCGGATCCTGTTTTTAACATCAGTTTCGAACCTTTACCGTCATCTCACCACAAAGATATAAATGTGCCTGGAACGACAAGAACCACAGCTTTCCACCAATGTAATTCAATCAACCGTATCTCTAAATTTTACAGAAGCATTCATGGATGTATTCACCAGTAAAGCAGGTGGTCTGATTAGGTCTGCTGAATAAAGTTAGCTAGCTAGTTAGTTAGTTAAAAGTCACTCGGTTGGTCAGTACGGCGGTGACTGAGTAATAATACCAATTATTTACAATCAAAAGTCAAGAATACCATAACTTATGAAAAGTTGGTCTTTATTTCAACATTACACAAATTAAGCAATAAGGTAGGCTACGAGACGCAGTACTATATCGTCAATATAGTCACAGTTAAAGGGTGTTGTCGCGTCGGGCCGGCAACCCTTTAACTGTGACTATATTGACGATATTGTACGTCGTCGAGTTACCTTATTGCTTTTATAAAATGGTTGCCAGCTATATTGTAAATAATATATAAGGACAAGACACACTTTCAGTAAAACAATTTTTAATTAACGTTATTCATTTAATTTCAACAGCAGAGAAAATAGTCCCCAGTGTAGCTGTTGCCATGCAACACAAAAACAAACAAAGCTAGGAATGGAATGCTAGCTAGCAAACAAACTAATAGCTAGCGTTATGTGCTAATAACATAATAATCACAATAATAATATAATGTAATAGTTATAACATTATCTAAAACAGTTATCTATATATAGCCTATGTGAAGTAACGTTAACTTGCTTTCACACAACCACACAAGGCTATGTTTACAGCTAGCTAGCTAATTACTAAGCCTAGCTAGCTAAATTCCAACTAAATTCGTATTTCCAAACTGAATAAATACTGCACCTCTAACCACAAAAATGGTTTGCTATATTAAAGTTTCTGTAACGTGCCGAATACAAACTTTTTTATCTGCAGATTTAGCTTACGTTTTAACCGGTTTCATGAATCAGCTGTAAGCCTAAACGGTTGCTATCATTACTAGCATAAAAAAGACGAATCTGGCTCTCCAGTGAGAATGTCACTCCACCGTTAATTTCCTTTCCAGTGGATTTGGTTTCCAGTAGCTTTCGATTTTATGTCCACTCACGGACATGATTTCTCTAGCCTCCAGCACAGCATCAGTTTTTGCTGCGGACGTGCGGAGTGATATTAATTTAAACGTCCAGGGTAAACGGGTGTATTATTGCATCATAGGGGTACTATATCGCGAATATAGACACAGCTTTGAACGCCTCTCAACCAATAATAATGCGTGGTCAGAATTACCCGTTTTATAATACATTACATCAATATAACTTACCTGAGAAATACATAAATAAATAAAGTTATAAGAGATCAGCATCCCTTCGGTTTCCTCGCACCATTTGGCAGCCATTGTTGAAATTTATTTTTGGAAGACTCAGGTGTCATGTGACCAAAACTCTCATCTGTTATTGGATGGTAGCAAAATATTGCTTGCCTCGATCAAACCTTTTCAGATATTGATTTATAAAAAGGAAAATTGCCGGCAATATTGCCTGAAAATATTGCCCGTGTACCATCAGCTTTAGTCTAGACATGACCGCGGCACAAGAGCACAGCAGGCTCCACACAGACACATTTTTAAAATATGTAGCCAATGGCAGTTATTTATAGAATTTTTTTTTTTACATTAATGCAACAACGCGATGTTAACCAGATGATATTCTGCATTGAAACTTTTTTCTTTGCTTGACAAATGGCCATGGGATACCTGTTCCCATAATGTTAGTTAGCCTATTGCATTACTGCCCTGTCCAGTGACTGAATTGATTAACTAACAGGCTAAGTGAACAGTTAATATTATAAATGTGTCTTTGCCTTTTCAATATAAAAGCATTATTGTATGAGAAAACCAGAACATGTGCACACTGTTTGAGTCCAAAATGAAATTACACTTTAGTACCAACCAGTCTCTCGCATACTAAGGCTTGACGCTAACCAGAAGACCAAAGGGATACCGTCACGTGATATAGGCTATAGGCCATTTGACAGTGTCCGTCTGACTTTCACCATTTCGCTGGAGTACAAGTGAAATACAAGTGAAACATTGAACAGTTAATATTGGAAACGTCTTTTGCCTTTGCAATAAAAATACATTTGTTAATGTGAAAATAACAACAGTGTAATAAATGAAAAGTATTTAACAGTTGCACATTGTTTTTGTCGAAAATAAATGTGTGTCCTGTTGGGCTCGAACCCTCAATCCTCAGTGTGAGAGGCAGCAACTGTAACCAGTAGGCCACAGTAGCTTCATGAAATACACAAAGCCATATAGCGGTTTTGTCTGTGATTTTGTGATGTGTGCAGATTAGTTTGAAGTGTTTTTATTGGGCGATAATCTTGGGAGAGCAGGTATGCGATGTTATCAGATGGGGAGAATTATTATTTGAGGGTACGGAGGCAGGCAGGTAGTGAGGGTCTCTGGGTAGGCAGGAAAAATGGGAAGAACAAGAAGAACAACCCAAGTTTGGGGCTTTATTGTGTGAATGTGTGAAGTTCTATCTGAATGCTGTGTGGTTACATGAGGTCAGAACATACAGAAGTTCATGTTTTTAAGGGCTGAGAGTCTGTGGTCATTGTGGTTACTTCTGTGAAAGCGCCAAATTCTAAAAGCGCCAAACTCTCGGTGCTGTATAGGTATGGGGCATGCCCCGCCAAGCCGTAACTTGGCGGATGGCATACCTGCCATCCCAATCAATTTCAAAGAAACTAGACACATTTTTAATTTTTAATTTTTAAATTAATGTGGTGTATCCTTTCTGTCCAAGTTATTGAGTTGGACTAGCGTAACAAATTAAGTTATCAACTTGCCGCTGATCAAACATTGACAGTTTATGACAGTTAGCTTGTACTCATTTATAAGGTAAATAGGCTATTGCTAAATATGCTCTTAATGTTACAACAAAAAAATTTGTAATAAGTCTAATGCTAGCTATATAGCTGTGCCAAGATTG
Source organism: Synaphobranchus kaupii (assembly GCA_029718625.1). Classification (NCBI taxonomy): domain Eukaryota; kingdom Metazoa; phylum Chordata; class Actinopteri; order Anguilliformes; family Synaphobranchidae; genus Synaphobranchus; species Synaphobranchus kaupii. The sequence continues at coordinate 62,382,338 of CM056378.1, forward strand.
AAGTGAAATAAAAGAACCAGAAACAAAATTAGATGCACTTGTTCCGTTAAATCATTGATGATCAAGTCCACCGCATTGTGATAGCCTGCCAAGGCGATACACTTTTTGCCCCAGGGTTGCGCGCGCATCCTCTTTTCTTTACAAACAAGAAATGGGTCTATAATGTACAGTTGAAGTCAAAAGTTTACATACACCTTAGCCAAATCCATTTAAAGGAGTAACATGGTGGTTGGTCACACTTTCTAGGTTTTTATATGCTATTTGCACAAGAGGGCATTGAAGAAAACACGCTGAAAGTATTAAATATATGTCCGTTCTTTAGTTTTGGAGAAAAAAGCATTTTAAATTTTTTGTCCTATTTTCAAACGGTTGAGAATATTCTCCTCATAGTGCGTCACATGAGGATAACCACGCCTCGTAAACAAATCTGACTGGAGACACCAGCGATTTGTAGCTACCTCTGAGTTGATTCAACCCTGTTGTGTTCGTTTATCCTGTGTGAGCATATTGGAGCATGTACAGTGTGTCATTCAAAGTAGTATGTGGTAATTCTTTAATACCTGATTGCCAAATAATAACAACGCTAATCTAATGATGTTTACTATCGATTTACACGTTGAAGACCCTCTTATGAAAACAATGGCGTGTTCGCAAATTTGAGGTGCATTTTTAATTCTGTCAGTCAGATTGCTGTGATACTAGCTAATTCTAAATCATATTTGGGGATCCATGGATAACTTGTGACCCTGGCCTACAGGCAAGACAATGGAAATATTTGACTAACGACATTAGCTTCACTTGAATTAGAGTGCCTTTTAAGGACTATTAGCTAGACTATTTATTGTTATATTCATTTAGCTAGCTAGCTAGTTTACTTTCTTAAAGTGATGTTATCGATTACGTTAGCTACTATTTTGCTTTCGTAAGGACATTATAGTTGTGCTTTTATCTTAAGTTGGCTAGCTAGCTAGCAAAAATTATTATTGGATAAGTCAGCGCCCTTACTTTAGATTAGATATCGATACTTGACATACTGTTAGCTAGCTTGTGAAAATGCAGTCTCCCAAGACGAGCGCGTATCATGGAGGTAGCCAGTTTGGACTTTTATAGTGGTAAATTTAGGCTTAGAAAAATATGTTTTAAAATACATTTAAATGACTGAATAATAAAAAAAATGATGCACATTTGTTTTGTTGTTGCCTAAAGACAACTGGCAAGTGTGTCACATTCAACCACCATGGAAATCCCTTTAAACTCAGTTTTTCACAATTTCTGACATTTAATCCTAGTAAACATTCCCTGTCTTAGGTCAGGACTTTATTTTAAGAATGTGAAATGTCAGAATAATAGTAGAGAGAATGATTTATTTCAGCTTTTATTTCTGTCATCACATTCCCAGTGGGTCAGACGTTTACATACACTCTGTTAGTATTTGGTAGCATTGCCTTTAAATTGTTTAACTTGGTTCAAACATTTCGGGTAGCCTTCCACAAGCTTCTCACAATAAGTTGCTGAAATTTTGGCCCATTCCTCCTGACAGAACTGGTGTAACTGAATCAGGTTTGTAGGCCTCCTTGCTCGCACACGCGTTTTCAGTTCTGCCCACAAATCTTCAATTGGATTGAGTTCAGGACTTTGTGATGGCCACTCCAATACCTTGAATTTGTTGCCCATAAGCCATTTTGCCACAACTTTGGAAGTATGCTTTGGGTCATTGTCCATTTGGAAGAGCCATTTGCGACCAAGCTTTAACTTCCTGGCTGATGTCTTGAGATGATGCTTCAATATATCCACATAATTTTCCTTCCTCATGATGCCATCTATTTTATGAAGTGCACCAGTCCCTCCTGCAGCAACACACCCCCACATCATGATGCTGCCACCCCCGTGCTTCACGGTTGGGATGGTGTTCTTCGGCTTGCAAGCCTCACCCTTTTTCCTCCAAACATAACGATGGTCATTATGGCCAAACAGTTAAATTTTTGTTTCATCAGACCAGAGAACATTTCTCCAAAAAGTAAGATCTTTGTCCCCATTGCAGTTGCAAACTGTAGTCTGGCTTTTTTTTATGGCGGTTTTGGAGTAGTGGCTTCTTCCTTGCTGAGCAGCCTTTCAGGTTATGTCAATATAGGACTCGTTTTACTGTGGATATAGATACTTTTGTACCTCTTCCCTCCAGCATCTTCACAAGGTCCTTTGCTGTTGTTCTGGAATTGATTTGCACTTTTCGCACCAAAGCACGTTCATCTCTAGGAGACAGAACACGTCTCCTTCCTGGTCCCATGGTGTTTATACTTGCGTAACACAGACGAAGGTGGTACCTTCAGGCATTTGGAAATTGTTCCCAAGGATGAACCAGACTTGTGGAGGTCCACAATTTTCTTTCTGAGGTCTTGGCTGATTTCTTTAGATTTTCCCATGATGTCAAGCAAAGAGGCACTGAGTTTGAAGGTAGGCCCTAAAATACATCCACAGGTAACTTCCAATTGACTCAAATAATGTCACTTAGCCTATCAGAAGTTTCTAAAGCCATGACATCATTTTCTGGAATTGTTTAAAGGCACAGTCAACTTAGTATATAAGTCAAAATATGATACTGGGACACAAACGTGACATAGACACCAAAAACATTTATTGTTGCAAAAACCAATGCAAACATATTTATTTACAAAGTAAAAAGGGGGTGATCCCAAACGCGCTACAAGCCGGCTATATAGACAAGGAACTATAGGTGCTCAACAGAAGGACCAGTGAATAGAGAGAATACCAAACCCGGACTACTTCGCTAGGACTAACCCGAGATAAGGAGGACTGGAGCACACAGAGCTCAGAGCAAAACAAAATATTTTAATACGACTGACGTTTCGACGTCAACGACGTCTTCTTCAGAGTCAAAATGGAAATACAGACAAATGCACCGGGAGGTATATAAATACCCTCCCATCAATTACACAAAATAAGGTGCGCATGTGTAGGACTAATAAATCTCGTCATAGATACCACATATACAATGTTATCGTCTTTAACAGGATAAAGAGAAGAACGACAAATGTCATAGGTAAATGAACTAAATAATTGTCTATTGTGAACATGGCATAAAACAATATAAAATGAAAATCAAAAAGCCTGTACACAAGTTACAAAAAACATGAAAGATTCAGCGACTCATTTAACCCATTGGGTTCCACACTATTGAGTGTATGTATCCAGTACGCCTCCCTGCGGAGCAGTTGCTTAATAATATCTCCGCCTCTGGATGATGAAGTGACTCTCTCAATACCCCAAAATTTTAGAGAAGAGACAGAACCATGATTGGCTTCAGCGTAATGTCGCGCAATAGCATAGTCCATATTTTTAGACCGGATCGCGATACTTGGTCATTCGCAGCGCCGACAAAGGCGGAGCAGTAGTTGTTCAAGCGTTTGAACAATACGATAAGAGTATAAAAAAACAACTTTTGAATGAACAATTCTACTCACCTCTTTGCGCTAATCCAACAGAGCGCATAAAATGTGAAATTGACTCTGCCATAGAAAATGCCTTGTCTACGGGTTGGATCACTAAAAATGAAAGGGATTTTTTAACTACTAAATACCCCATATGCCCGATTTTGTATGGTCTCCCAAAAATTCACAAGTCTGTATCTGATCCTCCACTGCGCCCTATAGTGTCAGGCAATGGTAACCTTACAGAACCTCTCTCACAATATGTTGACTTTTTTATTAAAAAATTGGTTCCTACCCTGCCTTCGTATATAGGTGATACGTCTGATCTTCTTAGGGTTATTGAAGGTGTTCATGTGAATTCAGCTACTATTTTAGCGTCGTTAGATGCACAGAGTTTGTACACCAACATTCCCCATAAAGGAGGTCTGGAAGCTCTGTCATACTACCTCTCCACACGCCCGGAAGACCTATTACCCCCTTCAAGTTTCCTTATCACCCTTACGGAGATGGCACTCACCATGAACTATTTCCAATACAATGGCTGTTATTATTTACAGACTCAGGGTACAGCAATGGGAGCAGCTTTTGCACCGAATTATGCTAATCTGTTCATGGGTCACTGGGAAGAGAAATTTATCCATAATTCCATTAATCCCTTTCTCTCCAAAATCTCCCTGTGGCGTAGATACATTGACGACATACTGCTCGTGTGGGATGGTACTGTACTCGAATTTGAAGATTTCTTGAGGTATGTGAATTCTAGAGATCGTCATTTGTCTTTTACAGAGGAACATGATGTGAGATCCATTAATTTTCTAGACCTGACTATTTTTAAAGGTGATGACGGTAAACTTGAATCTACCATCTTCCGTAAACCCTTAAGCAGAAATACTCTGTTAAGAGCGGATAGCAATCACCCCCGTCCACTGATACGTAATATACCGATTGGACAGTTCTTGCGCTTGAGACGCAACTGTAGCACGGATGCAGAATTTGAAAGCAACATCTGTCAGATGCGTAGCAGATTTCTTCAAAGAGGCTACAGTATTGTTGACGTTACTGCCGCTATTGACCGAGCCCGCCATACTGATAGGAAGTCCCTCCTCTGTAAAAAGCCTAAGCGTGCTACCCTTCCTCGTATTTGCTTTTCCACTGAGTTCAGTCCGGTCGCTGGAAGAGTTAAAAACATTGTCCGTAAACACTGGCCCATTCTCCAGAGTGACCCTCTTTTAAATAAATTTACTTCCGAACCTCCGCGAGTGTGCTTTAGAAGGCCACAAAACTTAAAAGATAAGGTGGTTCACAGCATGGTGAGTAGTCCGCAGACAAAACCCTCCTGGCTACCTACGCCCCCTAGAGGGTTCTATCGTTGTGGACACTGTGTCCATTGCTCTAACTCTAATGACATTAAAGTCTTCTGTCATCCACGTTCGGGCAAGGAATTTAAAATAACCACTTTTATTAACTGCAACACTACCCATGTTATCTACATGCTGAAATGTATATGCTCCAAAATCTACATCGGACAGACTAAGAGAGCCCTCAAACTTAGAATTGCTGAACATAAGACCGCGATCCGGTCTAAAAATATGGACTATGCTATTGCGCGACATTACGCTGAAGCCAATCATGGTTCTGTCTCTTCTCTAAAATTTTGGGGTATTGAGAGAGTCACTTCATCATCCAGAGGCGGAGATATTATTAAGCAACTGCTCCGCAGGGAGGCGTACTGGATACATACACTCAATAGTGTGGAACCCAATGGGTTAAATGAGTCGCTGAATCTTTCATGTTTTTTGTAACTTGTGTACAGGCTTTTTGATTTTCATTTTATATTGTTTTATGCCATGTTCACAATAGACAATTATTTAGTTCATTTACCTATGACATTTGTCGTTCTTCTCTTTATCCTGTTAAAGAAGATAACATTGTATATGTGGTATCTATGACGAGATTTATTAGTCCTACACATGCGCACCTTATTTTGTGTAATTGATGGGAGGGTATTTATATACCTCCCGGTGCATTTGTCTGTATTTCCATTTTGACTCTGAAGAAGACGTCGTTGACGTCGAAACGTCAGTCGTATTAAAATATTTTGTTTTGCTCTGAGCTCTGTGTGCTCCAGTCCTCCTTATCTCGGGTTAGTCCTAGCGAAGTAGTCCGGGTTTGGTATTCTCTATATTTATTTACAAGTTTGACAACTCTCTGACTCTATCAAAAAGAAAGAAGATAGTTAAAAAACCGGAAATAGTCTTTTCAGGTCATATAAAATTTACCACAGTAGTGTTAACATGGTGTCTCAATGACACATGAGTGCAAAAGTATAACTTATTTTTTCTAATTCATTAAAGTGTAGATACATACCCCATCCGAGGTGGTCCACAATGAAACTGGACTTTGAAGCTCTAATCTATTTATGGCTGTGTAATACCCGGTTGATTAGTGGACACCATTACGTACGTAATCAATGCAAGAAAAGATACATTTTCTAAATTAAAAAATAAAAATAAAATCCTACCTTTCAATATGTGGACACGATTATAACACGATGGCTGTGTAAATGCTTTGATTTGGACGATTTTGATAAACTGGTGTGAGGTAAAACGTGAACGGCTTAGGTACGTAATCGCGTGAGGAAGCTTGGACACGCAAGTTTATCAGGCTCCTGTAGCGTCGGCAGCAATTGAAACAAAGCAATTCTTAGTAGTTTCGTACCAGACAGTAATGCTCTTCTTTTTTTTTAGGTTGACCAATCCACCAGCCATGAAACACGTGGGTAAACGATTCATGCTTATGTACGTAACGATTGGGACACGGAAAGAAAGTCAGCACTATACAGTATATTCCCCTTGTTTTAAAACATCGTGGAGTGTATGAATTTGGGCACATATATTTTTTTTACTTGGCTTATGCATGACAGAAACAAACAAAGATCGATCCGATATACAGTCAAGCCGGAAAGTCTCCCCACCCCTTTCACCTTCTCCACGTTTTATTATGTTACAGACTTATACTACAATAGATTGAGTAGATACAATAGATTTGCCTCAAACATCTACACACAATAGCCAATAATGACAAAGTGAAAACAGGTTTTTAGAAAATATGCAATTTTATTTTACTGACAAAAATAGGTTATTTAGGGGTTACATATCTGTACACACCCTTAGCCTAATACTTGGTTGCTGCACCTTTGGCAGCGATTACAGCTTCAAGGCATCTTGGGAAAGAAGCTACGAGCTTGGCACACTTGTTTCTGGACATTTTTGCCCATTCCTCTTGGCATATCCTTGCAAGCTCCGTCAGGTTGGATGGGGAGCGTCGGTACACAGCCATTTTCAGCTCTTTCCACAGATGTTCAATTGGATTCAGGTCTGGGCTCTGGCTGGGCCACTCAAGGACATGCACAGACTTTTTCCGAAGCCACTCCTTTGTTCTCTTGACTGTGTGATTCGGGTCGTTGTCATGTTGGAAAGTAAACCTTCGCCCCAGTCTGAGGTCCAGAGCGCTCTGGAGCAGGTTTTCTTCAAGGATCTCGGTGTACTTAGCTGCATTCATCTTTCCCTCTATCAGGACTAGTCGCCCCGTTCCCGCTGCTGAAAAACATCCCCACATCATGATGCTGCCACCGCCATGCTTCACTGTAGGGATGGTATTAGCCAGGTGATGAGCGGTGCCTGGTTTCCTCCAGACATGACGCTTGGTATTCAGGCCAAAAAGTTAATTTTGGTTTCATCAGACCAGAGAATCTTGATTCTCATGGTTTGAGAGTCCTCTAGGTGCCTTTTGGCAAATTACAAGCGGGCTGTGATGTGCCTTTTACTAAGGAAGGGCTTCCGTCTGGCCACTACCATAAAGGCCTGATTGGTGGAGTGCTGACTGGATGGTTGATCTTCTGAAAGGTTCTCCCATTTCCACAAGGATATGCTGGAGCTCTGTCAGAGTGACCCTCGGGTTACTGCTCACCTCCCTGGCTAAGGCCCGTCTTCCCTGATTGCTCAGTTTGGCCGGGCGGCCAGGTCTAGGAAGATTCTTGGTGGTTCCAAACTTCTTCCATTTACGAATGATGGTGGCCACTGTGCTCTTTGGGACCTGTAAAGCTGCAGAGATTTTTCCGTACCCTTCTCCACATCTATGCCTTGACACAATCCTGTTTCTGAGGTCTGCAGATAATTCCTTTGACCCCATGGCTTGGAGTTTGCGCTGACATGCACTGTCAACTGTGGGACCTTATATAGGCAGGTGTTGGCAATCCCCAATCATGTCCAATCAATTGAATTTATCACAGGTGGACTCCAATTAAGTTGTAGAAACATCTCAAGCAGTATCAGTGGAAACAAAATGCACCTCAGCTCACTTTTGGGTGTCTTATCAAAGGGTGTGCACACTTGTGTACATATGATATTTTACATTTAGATTTTTTATAAATTAGCACAAATGTCTAAAAACCTGTTTTCACTTTGTCATTATGGGCTATTTTGTGTAGAATTTTGAGACAAAAAATGTACTCAATCTATTGTAGAATATGTCTGTAACGTAATAAAACGTGGAGAAGGTGAAAGGGGTGGGGAGACTTTCCGGCTTGACTGTATATTTATTTTTCATGATTGCAGACGGCATCTTGTGTGCGTAACTCTCAGGACACAATGAATTACGTACATGAGCCCGATAAATTTTGCTCTCCCATATGAATACGAGCGACAACTTTCACTAAGCAAAATGGGGTTTAGAAAGGCATATCAAACGTCTTCAAAAATATTTGGTTGAAAGAAATTTAGGCCATTAGGATAGGTATATATTTCCACATCAATTATGACAGTGTAAAAAATGTCACATTTTCGTGTCCTATTAATGGGTAAAAATCGAAAACAAGGTTAAATTTACAACAGTTCAAGAAAGTCTGGCCCATGAGTTTATGTTATGTATTACATGGCTATATGAAGTACCACATACAAGTAAAACATTCCCATAAAGTGAACACAAGACACTTTGGTAAACAAATGAAAATCACTTAAAAAAATCTCCAGTATCATATTTTTACATATATGTAAACTTCTGACCCACTGGAATTGTGATATAGTGAATTAAAAGTGAAATAATCTGTCTGTAAACAATTGTTGGAAAAACTACTTGTGTCATGCACAAAGTAGATGTCCTACTTGACAACACTGTAGTTTACTAACATGAAATCTGTGGAGTGGGTAAAATGAGTTTTAATGACTTCAACCTAAGTGTATGTAAACTTCCGACTTCAACTGTATTTTACTCCCATTTTCTGTTTGAAATTAGACCAGCGGTCATGTGACCGCAAGCAGTCTTTCTAGGCAGTTCGCAAGTCCCGTTGTAGGAGCCATTTTATTGTTACTGCATGTTCTGCGGAAGGGGGAGGTTTTTGCGTGAATGTATTGCTGTTTGTCATGATAATATTGGTGTCTTAAAAATGGGATCTACAGCCCATGTTTTTGTGTTAGAGCTCCCTCTAGTGGACTCTTATTAGTGTAATTTAATAAGAAGAGGAAGTGGGGGGTGGCGCAGTCGGAAAAGGTACAAGCTACAGGAAGGAGCTAGCTAGTTAAGTCTGGGAAGCAATACAGTTTTTTGACCATATTACATTTCATTACAGTGTTTCCCGTAGATTTTTTTTCAGGCCGGGTGGTAGGCCCCTCGAAACTACCAGTGTTGTTGCGCGTACACGGTGTCATCAAACGCGCGTGCGGGGCCGAGGTAGTATCATCGCGCAGGTCGGGGGTACGGAGAGTCGTCGCACACATGGGGAGGGTGTTGGTAACAAAGTGGTGCATTTCTCCATTCTGAGCTAAAATAACATTTGCTCACAAAGGCTTATGGTAAATAAATATTATTTATTTATAATATTAATAGACTTAAAACAGAACTTATATACAATAAACCCCCCTTAGCTTCACAAATGATATTCAGAACTATACAACTTAAACCCAGGACAAGGAGTTTGTTTCTACCGGTTTTTAAGGACGGTTTCTGGATCAGCTATCTTTTCAGCACTGTAGAGCTGCTTTTGAGACTCCATAGTGCTGATCCATAATCAGTCCTTAAAAACAGGTAGAATCAAACTCCTGCCTCTGCAGTATCAGTGGCGGATACAGAAAGTGGCTGATGGGTAGGCCTGAGTGAAGCTCATCACCGCACGTTTTCTTCAACAGGCTTAGATATTTACAATACAATGTGGGGACCCCAACAATTGATTTGATTTTTATTTTGCACAATGATAACACTAAAAAGCAGAGATAAAGAAAATAACAACAAAAAGAGAGGTGAAAGGTAGGCAAGAAACCCAAAAGGGCTTATACGAGGCCTCTACCTATATTATACAGAATTCACAAAATTAATTTAAAAACAAGTAACTATAAACTGGAAAAAAATAATAAATTAAAAATTAAAGTATAATAATATTAATAATAATAATAAAAAAAGAAAGAACGAGAAGTGTGTGTGTATCTCTAAAGACACACACTATGAAGCAAATGACAATGAAACATGAAAGTTTGTATCCAAATCTGTATTCAGCCAGGCAGCACTTAATTTTAGCAACAAATGTAACAGAATTGTTTCAAAAAAAGTAACAGAAACAGAAGCGGCGCTTCCACTTCTGAAAATAGGAGTTTGATTTTGGTCACACAGAAAAATTAATTCTGTTGCTTATTTGAAAAATTAAAATGAAATAATCTCTGCAGTTGCAGGCAGTTGAAGCATAGATGATTAGGAAACGTCAAGGAAAGAGTTGATCGTGGCATTGGATCGGTAACAATAATACAGCCACGACTGTCACCAAAATACATCACCAGAGATCACATAGGCCTATCTATGAGCCAGCCAGATGAATGGCTAGCTAGCTACAGAACAGGTGCGATAATAACAAATATTGCATAACCCTCATTAGTGCACTGACAGGAATACAACCACAAATGAAATAACCAAATAGCCTAGAGTTTGTCACAATTCAGAACTCTGCCTCGCTCACAGAGGCTGCAGTCATCCATGCCACGGCGGGTCCCAGAGAAACATCACAAATTAAACAACCAATATACAATAACTTAAAATTTGTCACAGAACTCCTTGCCTCGCTCACAGAGGCTGCAATCATAACCATGCCACAGCGGGCCCCAGAGTAAATTTTTTTTTTTAATTAACCCGTATAGGACTACTAGGAGTGGAGGGGGCTGTGGAGCCTGCATGTCCACATTAGCATGCAGGCTAGCATGACACTCACGGGATGTCGGTGCTGTGGCCGTTTCTCCTTCATTGCCAGGGCCCGCAAACGTCTCACGACGATCCTGCGAGTGCGATTCCTCTTCGTTGGACAAGTCCTGGTCCAAACTTTTTTCATCTTCCACTTCCAGACGTGGTTTTTTAAGAAAATGGGTCAATGATAGCTGTTTAGCCATAGTTGGCTCATACTAGGCTGCTACTGTACATGAAACTCAGACAGAATTGGCGCGCGAATTCGTAATGTAGCCTAAACAAGCGTAAGAGAACTTACGACGCTGAAGTTGGCTCCCGATTCGCAGCTCCCGATTCGGAATTGCCGGTCCACCTTAAATCGGTCGCGAAAAGCGATTGTATGCTTTCACGGTCATCCTTCCGCTTTTTTCTCCGCTAAATCTAATTGGCTCAACATTCTGACAGCCTAGTTGTGTGTGTGTATATATATATATATATATATATATATATATATATATATTGATTATTTCAAAACGGTGCAGTATCCAAAAAATAAAAAATAAAAATAATATATATATATATATATATATATATGTATATATATATATATTATTTTTATTTTTTATTTTTTGGATACTGCACCGTTTTGAAATAATCGCACTCCAAACTTCCTTGTCCACCAATGTAAATTACTGAAAAAGGTGAAATTTTGAATAGGATTTTCTTGCCAATTTTAGAACGTCTCAAACGTTTGAGACTTGGTTATGAGAGAAGAGGTCCTCCCCTATATCTGACCCGAGTTGGGTGAAATATTACTGTAGCATTTTGAAATAATCCCTCTTCAAACTTTATATGTAATCCAATGTAAATCGACTGAAAAGGGTGATATTTTGAATAGGATTTTCTTGCCAATTTTAGAACGTCTCAAACGTTTGAGACTTGGTTATGAGAGAAGAGGTCCTCCCCTATATCTGACCCGAGTTGGGTGAAATATTACTGTAGCATTTTGAAATAATCCCTCTTCAAACTTTCTATGTAATCCAATGTAAATCGACTGAAAAAGGTGATATTTTGAATAGGATTTTCTAGCCAATTGTAGAACGTCTAAAACTGTTGACACTTGATTATGAGAGAAGAGGACCTCCAGCACCTCTGACTCGAGTTGGGTGAGATATTACTGTAGCATTTTGAAATAATACCACTTCAAACTTTATATGTAATCCAATGTAAATCGACTGAAAAAGGTGATATTTTGAATAGGATTTTCTTGCCAATTTTAGAACGTCTCAAACTTTTGACACTTGGGTATGAGAGAAGAGGTCCTCCCCTATATCTGACCCGAGTTGGGTGAAATATTACTGTAGCATTTTGAAATAATCCCTCTTCAAACTTTCTATGTAATCCAATGTAAATCGACTGAAAAAAGTGATATTTTGAATAGGATTTTCTTGCCAATTTTAGAACGTCTCAAACTTTTGACACTTGGTTATGAGAGAAGAGGTCCTCCCCTATATCTGACCCGAGTTGGGTGAAATATTACTGTAGCATTTTGAAATAATCCCTCTTCAAACTTTATATGTAATCCAATGTAAATCGACTGAAAAGGGTGATATTTTGAATAGGATTTTCTTGCCAATTTTAGAACGTCTCAAACGTTTGAGACTTGGTTATGAGAGAAGAGGTCCTCCCCTATATCTGACCCGAGTTGGGTGAAATATTACTGTAGCATTTTGAAATAATCCCTCTTCAAACTTTCTATGTAATCCAATGTAAATCGACTGAAAAAGGTGATATTTTGAATAGGATTTTCTAGCCAATTTTAGAACGTCTAAAACTGTTGACACTTGATTATGAGAGAAGAGGACCTCCAGCACCTCTGACTCGAGTTGGGTGAGATATTACTGTAGCATTTTGAAATAATCCCTCTTCAAACTTTCTATGTAATCCAATGTAAATCGACTGAAAAAAGTGATATTTTGAATAGGATTTTCTTGCCAATTTTAGAACGTCTCAAACTTTTGACACTTGGTTATGAGAGAAGAGGTCCTCCCCTATATCTGACCCGAGTTGGGTGAAATATTACTGTAGCATTTTGAAATAATCCCTCTTCAAACTTTCTATGTAATCCAATGTAAATCGACTGAAAAAAGTGATATTTTGAATAGGATTTTCTTGCCAATTCTCAAACTTTTGACACTGCGGTATGAGAGAACCGGTCCTCCACTATATCTGACCCGAGTTGGGTGAAATATTACTGTAGCATTTTGAAATAATCCCACTTCAAACTTTCTATGTAATCCAATGTAAATCGACTGAAAAAGGTGATATTTTGAATAGGATTTTCTTGCCAATTTTAGAACGTCTCAGACTTTTGACACGTGAGTATGAGAGAAGAGGTCCTCCCCTCTATCTGACCTGAGTTGGGTGAAATATTACTGTAGCATTTTGAAATAATCCCTCTTCAAACTTTCTATGTAATCCAATGTAAATCGACTGAAAAAGGTGACATTTTGAATAGGATTTTCTTGCCAATTTTAGAACGTCTCAAACTTTTGACACTTGGGTATGAGAGCAGAGGACCTCCACTATATCTGACCTGAGTTGGGTGAAATATTACTGTAGCATTTTGAAATAATCCCACTTCAAACTTTCTATGTAATCCAATGTAAATCGACTGAAAAAGGTGATATTTTGAATAGGATTTTCTTGCCAATTTTAGAACGTCTCAAACTTTTGACACTTGGGTATGAGAGCAGAGGTCCTCCACTATATCTGACCTGAGTTGGGTGAAATATTACTGTAGCATTTTGAAATAATCCCACTTCAAACTTTATATGTAATAAAAAGGTGACTGAAAAAGGTGATATTTTGATATTTTGAATAGGATTTTCTTGCCAATTTTAGAGCGTCTCAAACTTTTGACACTTGGGTATGAGAGAAGAGGTCCTCCCCTATATCTGACCCGAGTTGGGTGAAATATTACTGTAGCATTTTGAAATAATCCCTCTTCAAACTTTCTATGTAATCCAATGTAAATCGACTGAAAAGGGTGATATTTTGAATGGGATTTTCTTGCCAATTTTAGAACGTTTCAAACGTTTGAGACTTGGTTATGAGAGAAGAGGTCCTCCCCTATATCTGACCCGAGTTGGGTGAAATATTACTGTAGCATTTTGAAATAATCCCTCTTCAAACTTTCTATGTAATCCAATGTAAATCGACTGAAAAAGGTGATATTTTGAATAGGATTTTCTAGCCAATTTTAGAACGTCTAAAACTTTTGACACTTGCTTATGAGAGAAGAGGACCTCCAGCACCGCTGACTCGAGGTGGGTGAGATAATACTGTAGCATTTTGAAATAATCCCACTTCAAACTTTATATGTAATCCAATGTAAATCGACTGAAAAAGGTGATCATTTGAATAGGATTTTTTTGCCAATTTTAGAACGTCTCAAACTTTTGAGACTTGGTTATGAGAGAAGTGGTCCTCCCCTATATCTGACCCGAGTTGGGTGAAATATTACTGTAGCATTTTGAAATAATCCCTCTTCAAACTTTCTATGTAATCCAATGTAAATCGACTGAAAAAGGTGATATTTTGAATAGGATTTTCTTGCCAATTTTAGAACGTCTCAAACGTTTGAGACTTGGTTATGAGAGAAGAGTTGCTCCCCTATATCTGACCCGAGTTGGGTGAAATATTACTGTAGCATTTTGAAATAATCCCTCTTCAAACT